>RCUC01154503.1:0-22768 GCA_003697995.1 Taxidea taxus jeffersonii
TCATATGTGGAAGTCAAGAAACAAAACAAATGAGCAAAGGGACAAAAACAGGGAGAGAGAGAGGCAAACCAAGAAACTGATTCTTAACTCTCTCTCTCTCTTTTTAAAGGATTTTATTTATTTGTTTGAGAGAGAGAGAGAGAGAGCGAGAGAGAATGAAGAGAGAGGTCAGCAAGAGAAGCAGACTCCCTGCTGAGCAGGGAGCCTGATTTGGGACTCAATCCTGGAACTCCAGGATCATGACCCAAGCTGAAGGCAGTCACATAACCAATTGAGCCACCCAGGCACCCCAAAATGACTCTTAACCCTTGAGAACTCACTGCTGGTTACCAGAGGGGAGGTGGGTAGGGGGTGGGGGAAATAGGTGAAGGGGATTAAGGAGGGCACTTGTTGTGATGAGTAACCGGCTGATACATGGAAGTGTTGACTCACTATATTGCAAACTCAAAACTCATATTACACTGTAGGTTAACTAGCTGGAATTTAAATAAAAGCTTAAAAAAATGGTGAGGGAATGATGGCTCCAAGAGGTGATGTGCCTTGTCCAAGATCAGTCAGTAAGAGCTTGGATTTCACCCAAGGACTGTCTGATTTTGAAGCCAGTGTTCTTCTGACATCTCTCTACTCCAGGGCAGACAGAAATCAGCAGTTCTGGTCTTAAGTTGAAATTCAGTCCTCTCTCTGGTTCCTGCCTCCATCTGTCAGCTAATTGTGAAGCAATTTCTATACTCATGGAGAATTCAGCAAGAACAAGGCCATAATTCCTGCCTTTAGGGAGCTGAAGCCTTAAAGTATTATATAATCTTATCTCCTGTGAGAAACAAGACTTACCTAAGGAGTTCCCACTTCCAATGAGAAGGAGAAGCTTCTCCCCTCTTCCCCCCTCCCACTCTCCTGTTTGCTAGAATCCGGATTTAAGGGTGGCTTCCACCAAATGGACTTGATCTGTACAACCTGAAGGTCAGTTTAGGAAAGCCAGACAGGCTGTCTCCTTTCAACTTCAAGGTCTCAGAGGAACAGGTAAAGTAAACATAATGTTATTCCCAATTTCTTTGCTGCTGAAGCAGATTGGCTTTACACTATTATGTCCTGGGCTAGTTCTAAGACGTCACACATTACAAATCAGAATCAGTTAGGCTGGTGTGTGTGAAGTGAATGATGGTGGACAAAAAATGCACATCAAACAGGTCAGTATAAGAGTGATCAAAATAAAAAGGATTTTTCCCCCCAAGAGGGACATGTACAGATTTAACAAAATCAAGCAAACATGTCCAGGGAAAATTTAGGGCTCAAGATAGTCAGGCAAGCTTCATTAGAGAGTAAAAGGAAAACAGGACCTATTTATCCCTACGTTGTGCTAGGCAGTGAGGCTAGACCCTGCCCCTGCATTATCTCATTTAATCCTCCTGGCAACCCTAAAATGAATATATTATTATAAAAGAGAGATGAGGATTATTTGAGAGGATGTAAGTAAGACACCTCATCCATTGTCTGTCTGCTCTAGCCCATTACTTGTTCAGCAGTGATGGCCATTATTACTTCTGCTTAAATCCATTTGACAGACAAGGAAGCTAAGGCTTGGAGAGATTTGGAAAGTTGTCTGTAAAATTAGGAGGGTAAGGAGTGGCAGGCAGGAGTCTGACACAGACCTATCTGGTCCCAAGGATCACTCCAACTCTTCCTGCAGTGCATGGTGTCACCAAGCTGCATTTTTTTGGAGGAAGGACAAAACAATATATTTCTTTTATCAACTTTTCTAAAAAAGACCTGCAGTTCTGATTCCCGTGGTCTAGCTCTGTTCCTAACCTGTGTTTTTCTTTTCTCCTCTAATTATCTAGTCTCAATTAGAAGCCGCCATATAGTTTCTTTTGTGATCCCTGGTTAGCTCCAGTCTTAAAGGAAACCAGGAGACCCCATTACTATCAACCATTGTCATTGTCATCTGCTACATGGCTTTTTCAATCCCCAAGCTAAGCATGTCCTTCTCTCCATTGTGACTCATACCCTATCACCTGTCCCTCGTCCTGGGGCCAAACAGGGTTATGAGTCATTCTGGCTTCTGACAGTCTCGAAAGAACTATAAATTTAAGTCCAATCCTTCAAGGTCAAGGAGCACCATACTTCTTTAAGCCACACCATTGTGGTTGGCACACACCTTCTTCTTCAGCTAAGGAAAGCTCCATGCCTCTGTGAGTTTTTCCTTTTTAGCTAATTGCTCCCTCTTTGGTCCCACCCTGAGAGAATCTTCAGTCATTCAAAGGGACACTCCTAGATCAGAGGTCAGGTCGCAGATGTTCTAGGGCTGAGATCACTGGTGTTTTCTGGGTGTTGGAGAAGAATTAGAGACTGGGAACCAAGTCCTGTGTCAAGTGCAGCTTATTAGGAGTACCAGCAAAAGCAGGGACTCCCTTAATGCTGGGTCATTACAGGCCATTGGCCCTGTGGCTTCACAGACAGGATGAGCAGACAGCTCATCCTGGAGGGAAGCAGAGAATGAGCCTCAGAACCGGTCCTCCAGCCTCTGGTTTGGCATCCCTCCAGCCTGCCCCATTGTCATGTCACTCTCATGCTTAGGATCTTTAATAACTTCCCTTTAATGTCTATTTAACAAGAGGAAGAATATTTTTATGGTTTAAATGGAATGGAAAACGCATACACACACACACACACACACACACACACACACACACACACACACCTTCTTTCCCCCTCTGCCTCCCTGCTTCATCTGACCCACTTCTCCTGGTCTCTAAGGTTCAACTCTGCTGTTGTCTCTTCTTATTTCCCAGGCTGAGCTAGGCACCTGCTCTGTGTATTCCTCGGGCACACTAGGCTTCCTGCTAGCCCAGCCCTCACTGCACTTCCTTGCACTCTGTTTTTCTATTTAATCATCTATCTTCTCAACACTGCAATAAGCTTTTCAAAGGACAAGATTCTGTTTGCACAAACCACATAGTAGGTGTTAGAAATGATGGGTGATATCACATAGTAGAATGATGGAGAAAGTTACCTGTGTCTCTTTTTATGCCACTGTAAATTTCATTAGAAATGAAGGAAAGATGTCCCTTTCTGTGTTATTGAAGATCTGAATTTTACCCCTAATGAAGATAATAAATAGATTTTTTGGGCTTCAGGGCTAAAAAAAATAAAGTGGGCATGCCCTTCTTTAACTCAGTGTCATGAAATTTACTTGAAGGTACAGACCCATTGAAGTATAGTCTAAAGTGGAGAAGGACTTCTTCAAGGTTCGAAGAGAGTGGAAGCCCAATCAACATGATGGTTTTGTCTTCTCAGATATTGTCAAGGCCAGGGTTGTGGGAATGTTTGGTGACTTGCTCCAACTAAAGACAGTTGATGGTCTTCATGGTGATCTGAGGCCTGAACATTAAGAGCAGTGGTTTCAGGAGCCCTGCAATATTCCTTGTGATAGGGGTGGTGTAGAGGGAGAGTGGCTACTTGCACAACCACCACTTTCTGGTGGGTCCATGATAGTTGATCAAGGAGTTACATATAGTAGAACTAGAGATTGAAAATGAAGTTGTGGTGTTCTTACCAGCCCGCTCTCTGCCCACCATTTTCTTGGGTCTAGTAAGCTCATTATCCAAATGAAAGGGAATGATTGAAGGTGGGGATGACTGAGATTGAATTTCTTTGAAAAGTAAGGGTTTTTATGGAGGTATTTTTGCATCACAAAGAATCCTCATGAACAAAAAGTTCATGAACCACTAGAAAGAACCACTAGAAAGAAACCACTAGAAAGTTCACTAGAAAGTGAACCACCAGTCTTGCAAATGAATCAGCTGGAATGATCCAGCAGGCATATATGGAACACTGGCTTTAGGTTTGGGGCTAGGAATATCATGGTGGATAAGTCATGGCCCCTTTTTATGGTGTTCACTTACAGTCTATGGAGAAGACTAGATGGCCACACAATCAGGGATTTCACTATAATTTGGTGTAAGTTGAGAAAGAAAGAAGCACTGAAGGGAGGAAGGCTTATCCTGGGCTAAAGAGCAAGGAAGGTTTTCTGGAGTATGTGGTATTTGAACTGATCCTCTGAGGTAAAAATGAACTAAATTTGTGATAAAATATAAGGAAGGTATTCCAAGCATCAGGGTGACAGAAAGAGATGAAAATGTGAGTGAACTATCCTCAGTATGAGGAGCTTTATGTGTAGTTAGATGTTGCTGGAAGATGAAATGTGTGAGCTTAATGGTGAAAGATGAGATTAGAAAGTTGACAGGTCCTGGGGCGCCTGGGTGGCTTAGTGGGTTAAAGCCTCTGCCTTATGCTCTGGTCATGATCCCAGGTCCTGGGGTCGAGCCCCGCATCGGGCTCTCTCCTCAGCCAGAAGCCTACTTTCTCCTCTCTCTCTGCCTGGGTCTCCGCCTGCTTGTGATTTCTTTCTGTCAAATAAATAAATAAAATCTTAAAAAAAAAAAAAAGAAAGTTGACAGGTCCTGAGTCAGATAACCCTGTACTAGATCCCAAGGATGATGAGCAGAAATCACAGAGGGTTTTAAGCAGGTCACATTTCAGCTTTAGAAAGATAGATTAATTAATGCAATGCTGGGTTCTATTACAGATAAATCCTAAAACCTCAGTGGTTTAATACAATATAAGATTATTTCTCAGAAGTGTGTAAGCCAATTAGTGGCAGTAAGGAGTCTGCTAAGAATTTCAGGTTGACACTGAATCTGCCCTTTTTAACACAAGTGTCCCAAAGCCATTAACAGTGGCTTCCAAGCCATTAACATCATTCTCAACAGTCTGAGGAAGGAAGGTGAGAAGGTTTTTGCAGAAAGTTTTTAAGGATTAGGCCAGGCATCACTCCCATCCATATTTCACTCTCCAGAACCCAGTTAACTCAGTCACATCTCAGCAGCTCACAACAAGGCAGCCAGGCAGGTGTTACCAAGGATTTGCCCAGGAGCAAGGGAAACCAGTTTGGTGAATGGCTAGTCCATCTCTGCTCCAAGGCATCTTTTTGGATCAGCAAAAAATTGGTTTAAAGGACACCAAGCAAAGACTGTTGCATTCACCCATGTTACAGAGGATTTTAGGGGGTAGAAATAGACATTAGAGAGATGGTATAAGAATCCTTCTAGAGACAGAACTGCCAGGCCTGGAAGTGTGGATTGGGGAGGAAGAGTGAGAAAGGGGAATGAGGTGACCCTGGGATTTCTGGTCTGGTTGATGCTGCATTCTGGAAAGACTAGGAGTTACAGGAGGAGGGAGGTGTGGAAGTGAGTGGAGATGGCGAATATGGTTTTAGGCATGTTGAGTATGTATAGCTCATGGAACGTGTACGTGGCCATCTGAATGACAAGCTGGGCTCAGAGGAAAGACCAGATTAGGGAGAGAGAGGAGTAGGAAAGGTTAACATATACAAAACCAAATTAATATGGGTTCCTTCACTAAGGCAGGGAAGAGACAAAAAGAAATATCAGGCAGGGAGAAGAACAGAAGAACAGATTCTCCAAAAAATCCAAACCATATAAACATTCTGGAGAATGTCACATGTATTTCTCCTATAGAGTGTCTTGACTTGAGTACATGTGTGTTAGCCCTTGCTAGGGGCCAGGAGCTATTCTTTGTGCTCTCAAGGAGCTCAAAATTTGCTGAAGGCAAATGTTGGTCTCTCATAGATGGATGATTCCCACAAACAGGGAAAAGTTTCCTATCCAAGGTGAACTGTGGGTCACCAGAGGGACATTTCCTTAGTGTCTGGAATTCCACCATAGCAAACTCACAGTTTTTGAATAAGCTGTTTGCCTTTTCTTTTGGGGAGCCACATGATGTAGTAGAAAGAAGACAGGCTTCAGAGGCAAGAAGTAAAATGTGCTACCTAATAGTGATAGGCCTTGGATGATAACGTAGATTCTCTGAGCTTTGCTTCTTTATTTATTAAACAAGAACAATAAGAGTAACGTTGGGTACACTAAGGGTAACCTGCACTAATGGGAGTTATTGATATTAAATGTGCAGTGTTCCATAATAATGGTAAGATGATGATGGTGGTGATGATGATGATGATAATGGTGATGATGGCAGCTAACAGTGGCTACTATGTGTTAGGACTATCTAAGTGCTTTACAAATAGTCTTTTAATCCTTTTAACAAACCTATGGGATAGAATTATTATTTTTTTTTCTTTTGACAAGTAAGAAAATTGAAGCAGAAGAGGCATCAGGCTTGAAGATATAACTTCTGGATGGCAACATTGAACACATCTCTGAGAATAAACAATTGTAGGGGTTAGGGGGTGGATCAGAAAGCACTCACTGTCCACTGGGAAGGAGCCTGGAAACAGAAAATGATGTGAGGTGTTAAAGTGTGTGGAAATGAGTGGGAGAGAAGTGGGGGACAAATGTCACTACTCAATATTTGGTCAGGGACGGCACAGACACCAAATGGCTCATGTATTCATTCAGCTATTCAATGTCCTCTTATTGATCATAACTCTGTGGCAGGCCATGGGTTGGGCTCAAGAATGCCCCCCCCCCCCAGCTTCCAGAAGCTTCTAGTTTATTCCAGGAAGGGCAGAGTGCTGGGTGGGCAGAAATCTATAAGAGCTTTCCTTTTCTTTCTATCCACTCTATAATGGATGCATAGTAGTTTTGTTTGTTTGTTTGCTTATCCAACATCCATTTCCTTTCTTTTGATTTTTTAAAAGATTTTATTTATTTATTTGACAGAGAGAACGAGAGAGCACAAGCAGGCAGTGCAGCAGAGGGAGAGGGAGAAGCAAGCTCTCTACTGAGCAGGGAGCCCAATGTGGGGCTCGATCCCAGGATCCTGGGATCATGAACCTGAGCCGAAGGCAGTTGCCCAACCAGCTGAGCCACCCAGATGCCCCTTGATTTTTCTTTTGGGAATTACTCCTCAGCCATGTTGTGTAGACTCATAGGGTTGGCCAGACAACTCTCTAAAATTTGCTTTTGAATGTAGTGACATGGTGATGAGATGTGTCTTCACCTCCTTCATCTAGACTCCAGCACTTTGAAGAGACTTTCCTTTTGTTCCTGGAGCTTCAAGGCCCTGGAACTGCCCACTTTCCTCTCTTCATTGTTGTGTGTTTACCCATATCACATCTCTATATATACAGGTATATGTAACACACACACACACACACACACACTTTTTTCCCTTATATTGGACAATTGCTTTCTATTGCTTGAAACCAAAGACATTTAACATAATACATACCCTTTTCTGACCATCTTTCAGCATCAGTCTTTCCACCTGTAAAATAGGAATGGTAAAACTTGCTACTTACCCTCTGGAGGTTGTATAGATTAAAGGTGTATGTCAATAAAATGCTTTCAGATGCTTGGATAAAAGTTGCTGGAGAACTACAAAGTCTCCATCCCCATTTTAGCTGTACTTTGAAAAGGGGACTTTCTTTATACATCATAAGACAGCTTTTACCCCGAGAGGATATGTTCCTCATTTTACTGTCTCTGTAAACAGTTCAAGGATTGCGCCATACTTGCTGCGTATCCAAAGCTACCACTGGAGATGAAAGCCCAGCTTTATTGAGCGTGAGAGGTTGCTATATGCTACGGGAAGGAAATGTTTTCATTATTGCTATTGTATTAGTTAGTGATAAGGAAGTTGGCTCGAATTTTCAGGTTGTTGCTCTGTTAGTTCTTTAGGGTAAATATTTACATTCTTACCTCAAATTTAAAAAATGTAAAAACCCCACCAATTTTAGAACAGAAAGAGCTGTATCATCTTAGAGTACTTGACAATTCTGAAAGTATATAACATTATACAAAACCATAACACCTTATAGTTTCTATGATATTTTATGATTTTCGGAACACTTATACTTTCCCTTGGACTGGTCTTGATTCTAGAGTATCCAACAGATGCCAACTACACATAAGACTTCTGAGTAATTAGTTTAAAGTGAACCATTTTTACAACATGCCAACATGAAAGTTGTACATTCTTATCAGAAAAAATTTGGAAATAAAGAAAGGTAGAAAGATAAAAATATATCAATACTTCAATGGGTCTGCTGCCCTAAAACAACCATTCATTAAATTTTCATTTAATGTGTACCAAATTTAATTTAATGTGTACCATTTTCCTTTTCTTGTCACAAATATTTTATAAGTATTTCATGTTAGTTGATAAATTTGATATTCTGTGGCTTTTTTTCCTTTTACATATCATCATAACTCTAGCAGCTATCTATTACCATCCCAAGACTCATCAGATTAAAATAAGAACTGTCTATGATTGCTAATGAGTCCAGAAGTTAGCTGGAAGGCTTTTCAGGTCTGCTTGCACCTGGGCTTGCTCATAGGTCTGCTATCAGGTGGTTGTGGTGGAGTAATCTAACTTCTTTGGGGGTTCACAACTACCTTACACTTGTTCTGTCATCCTGTAGGAGGCCAGCCTAGATTTGGATGTGTGGTAGTGGCAAGATTCCAAGAGAAAGAAAGAGAGACAGAAAGAGCACAGAAGTGTGAGAGGTAGGTACAGTTAGTTGCTGCTGACATAAGTCACGAGGCCAGCCTGGGTTCAGAGGCAGGGAAGAAAGTCCCTGCCTCTAAGGGGATCCCTTGCCATTTGCAATAGTCAGAGATACAGGAAGTGCTGAAGAACTGTATCGAGAGTTTGTAGTCAGTCCCCATTAATAACAGAAGCACACTTCTATATTACTTCATAGACTTTTTAATGACTTTGTAGTATTACTCTGAGTGGCACCATCACAGATAATTTGAACATTTCCATAGTTTAAGACATTTTGGACTTATCATTTTGTTTTCCGGGGTACAACACACAGGTTTGTAGAGAGTAAAACCTTTCCACTTGAGCTTATTAATAAGAAAATCTCAATATGGAATCATAGAAATTAATATATCGTTTAAAAGTTTATAAATATTTTTATTGATTTTTCCTTCATTATTGCAAAGCATTTTGTTAGGGGCTCATACATGTTACGGTCCACATCAGTAGTATACAAGTGCTCATTTCACTGGCCTGCCCCCAGGATTGAATACTTAAACCAAAAAAACTCTGCTGAAACAAATAAAGAACTTCTCCACCCCCAGCATTTAATTGGTGTAGTTGGCATTTATTTAATTGCTAATAAAAGAAGAGGAGGAGCGCACGAGAAAGAGAGAGAGAGACAGCTTTCTCTAATCAAACAAGCTTAGGAAATGCTGTGCCGTCGTGCTCCCATCTTCGTTAGTCACAGTGGACACACTCTGAAGATTCCCACAGTAAAATAACATGTTCAACTTTCATGTCGAGTCACTGTTTTCCTAATTATGTTGATCACAGAACATTCATTTTTTGCATAGCTGCAACCAGCCCCTTGGAAAAACCTTTTGGGGGGATATTTCCTGAAGAAATGTTGCCTTAATAAAATAGAGTAAGTTTTCTTCATGGTGGGAATTTGAGAGACCATGGAAAAGCAGGAGTGGTACTAGACACGAGCTTTTGGTCACTTCTACAATCATGCTAAACTTCACAAAAGAGAAATGAAACTTGTCAACAAAAATATTCAGCTTCTCCTTCCTCCTGCTTGTTCTTTTTGCAGTGATAACCTCAAGAGCTTTCGGGCTTTGTTTTAAGGGATGCATTCTTTTCTGGAAATAGCAGGCTGGCATTTTTCTCCTCTTCACATTTCTATAGCTGGACGTATCTGATGAGTAGTGCAGAGCCTCAGGAGCTGGCCCTTTTCTGGGACTTCGGTGCTCCAGGTGTGGTCTGCAGAGAGGAACAGCTTCTGCACCACTTGGAAGCTTGGTAAAAATGTAGGATCTCAGGCCCCACTCTGATCTCCTGCATCAGAGGCAAAGCAAAGAGAAAGGAAGGAAGGGAGGAAAGGAAAAAAAAAGAAAAGAAAAGGATTGAACCACGTGTGGGAGGCATGACGCTGTTTCCTGCTCCTGTTCCAACCCTTGTCCTTGTCTTGGGTTCCAGATTCCCAAACCTTGATCCATCTCTAATTCTGCCTTGGGAGTCTCGCCCTCTAGTCCCAAATGGCTGGTATAGCAGCCCAGGCTCCTTTCGTGTCCTGGTCACTTCTTTTTTCTTGACTCTTCAGTCCTATTGCTTCCTGGAGAGAACCATCTCACAGTATACTGGCAACTGCCCCCCTTTGCCCTAATAGAGGGAGACAGACATGAAATGTCTTGGTCATTTTGTGGTCCAGAACCAAAGACCTGCATGCCCCAGGACAGGAGACTATCCCAGGCTCTGTCTGCTTTCTCATTTCTCGTCTCTTTCCCAGGATATTCCTTTCAGGTATTCCCTCCCTCTGCTGTCCTTTAAAAAGAGACTCTGCCTCAGTCCAACTTACAGAGCAGTGACTTTATTGTGCCAGGTCCCTTGCTCTAATCATAGTATGACAAAGGCACTGTATTCAAGAATCTTATGCATTTACAACATGGGGTGATTTCTTAATAGCTTCTGGGCTATTAGCCTGAGGATGGCAAGAATTGGAAGCCAGAGTTATAAAGTAATGACTGATGGCGTTTAAGTGAATTATCTCACTAACGTACCATCCAGAAATAGTTAAAAGCATAGGTCAGAAGGAGACCCCTTTGTTCTGACACTAACTAGCTATGTGACCTTGGGGAAGTTACTGAACATTTCTATGCCATACTTTCCTCCTCTGTAAAAGGAGAATAAAGGTAATTCCCATTTCTTAGCAATAGCGTTGGCTGCAAAATTTGTAGGACCTAGTATTAATTGAAAATGTTGGACCCCTTGTTCAAAAGTTGTTGAGAATTTCAAGATGGCCCTTCTGCATGCAGGGACCTAGGCAAGCTGTCCCTCCTCAAATTTTTAGCATAATTGCTGTGCCTAGGATATAGTAAGAATTCAGTGAACTCCAGTTATTAGTAAAGCTTTGAGAAACGTATATTACTTATCCTATTTTACAATAGAAAGAACAGAGGCTCTGGATAGTGAAACAACTTCCCGAAAAAGATCAGAGAGCCCAGTGGCTGAGCTGAAACTCACCTGGGGTCTGCTTTCAACAGGAATGAGCAGGAATCCCTGTGAGGTGAGCAGTACTGGAGAGGAAGAGCACCAGGGGCCCAGGAACCCACCCACTGCCCTCAGCGTCAAGAGGAGAGAGAGTTACATATTTTACTTCTATGGCACCTGGGCACACTTACTAATCAAAAGGAGGACTGAGAGCCTTTGACCCAGGTTGGGCTGTTTATGACATCCCAGCAGAACTTTTAGCTTATGTTGATCAGAAACTGATGACCGAGCACCATTTCTCAGGCCTGTGGTTTCCTAAGTCCTTGAACGAAGCCATCCTACGTAGAGAACCAGGTTTGTTCCCCCACCTCCCCCATTAGGTAGGAATGTTTCCTGTCTTTGAACTGCAATATTTCTTGGCCTCCAAAAAGGGAAGAATAACCTGAAAAACTCCCTTGAGTTCAGGGTCCCAGAAATCTGGCTGATTAGCTTGGTCAAGAATTATTGTGTGTCCAACCAGGAGCCCTAGTGTAGGTGGTATATACTGAGCCAGCACATGGCGGGGGGGTGTCTTGTATGATTTCTCTCTACTTGGTGGGAGTGCATTCACCAATAGAAGTTGATTGTTTGCTCTGGTCCAGAAAATGTGTTCAGCACTTTACACATGAGCTCTTTTATTTATTTATTTAAAAAAATTTTTTTATATACATATAATGTAACCCCACCCCCCTCTCCCAACACTCCTCCCCCCACCCCCTCAGTTTGTTTTATGACATTAAGAGTCTTTTTTGGTTTGTTTCCCTCCTGATCCCATATTGTTTCATTTATTCTTTCCTACCCCCTTAACCCCCACCCCTGTTGCATCTCCACTTCCTCATATCAGGGAGATCATATGATAGTTGTCTTTCTCTGATTGACTTATTTCGCTAAGCATAATACCCTCTAGTTCCATCCATGTCATCACAAATGGCAAGATTTCATTTCTTTTGATGGCTGCATAGTATTCCATTGTATATATATATATACCACCTCTTCTTTATCCATTCATCTGTTGATGGACATCTAGGTTCTTTCCATAACTTGGCTATTGTGGACATTGCTGCTATAAACATTCAGGTGTGCATGCCCCTTCAGATCACTATGTCTGTATCTTTAGGGTAAATACCCAGTAGTGCAATTGCTGGGTCATAAGGTAGCTCTATTTTCAACTTTTTGAGAAACCTCCATGCTGTTTTCCAGAGTGGTTGCACCAGCTTGCATTCCCACCAACAGTGTAGGAGGGTTCCCCTTTTTCCGCATCCTGGCCAGCATCTGTCATTTCCTGACTTGTTCATTTTAGCCATTCTGACTGGTGTGAGGTGGTATCTCATTGTGGTTTTGATTTGTATTTCCCTGATGCCAAGTGATGCGGAGCACTTTTTCATGTGTCTGTTGGCCATCTGGATATCTTCTTTGCAGAAATGTCTGTTCATGTTCTCTGCCCATTTCTTGATTGGATTATTTGTTCTTTGGGTGTTGAGTTTGCTAAGCACATGAGCTCTTTTAATTCATCTACTAGGTCTGAGGGGCAGGCATGACCATTCTCACTTTACAGATGAAGACAACATGGGCAGAGAGTATGGCCACATGCTTTAGTCCTATGACCTAGGAAGGAGTGGAGTCAAGTTTGCATGCGGGTCTCTCTGGTCAGATCATACCATACTATACCATTCTATACCATACTTCCACTTTTAACCACTGTACAGTGAGATTTTACAATTAGGATGGTTAATTTTACATGTCATTTTGACTCGACCATGGAGTACCCGGATGTTTGATCAAATATGGTTCTTGATGTTTCTGTGAAGGTGTTTTTGGATGAGTTTAACATTTAACTCAGTGGCCTTAATAAAGTAGGTTTCCCTTTGCCATGTGGATGTGTCTCATCCAAGAGTTGAAGGCCTGAGTAGAAGAAAACACCTGACCCTCCTCAAAAAAATATTATTTTTCCTGCCTATAGGCATGAACTGAAACATTGGCTATCCCTGGGTCTTCAGCCTAGGGGCTTTCAGACTGGAACAGAAACTTTAGCTCCCCTGGGTCTGCTGCTCTCTGACTCACCCCATATATCCTGAGACTTGCCAGTCTCCATAATTATGAAAGCCAGTTCCTTACAATGTATAAATCTTCTATATCCTACTGGTTCTGTTTCTCTGATTCTTTCATACAATAATATTGATATTGTAGGAACTGTGCTCAGCACCTTGGAAATACAGGGGCACAGCAAAGACAAGAAGACACAGTTCCTATTTTCAAGGCACTCACGGTGTGGGGAAGAAAGTTAACAGCCTAGCTGATGGATGTATTGCTGTTGGGCAATGAGAAGAAGTCAGTGGAGCAGAGGAGCTAGGAGATGGGGTTTTAGGCAGAAGGACCAATGAGGTTAAAGGCAACAAGGCAAAAGGGCACAATCGGGTTGGGGGCATTTGTGAAAAATTCTGGAAGGCTAAAATTGACAGTATCCACCAGGTTCCAATTAGGAAAACAGAAATCACATTCATTATTTTAACAGCAAGCTTCCACCTAGGAAGACTAGTTGAAGCAGGTATTGGAGGGCTAACAAAGTAAAACCAAAGCCCCGAGGCAGCAGAGATGGTTAAGTATGGGAAGCAGCAACCACCTCTTTGGCTGGGGGGCAAGGGTGAAATTTGGGATAACCAGAAGTTAGAAGCTTAAAGATGTTTCTGAGGGGCTCTTGGGTGACTCAATCAGTTAAGCATCTGAGTCTTGATTTCTGTTTGGACTCAAGAAACAATGGCAGAAAAACAGGGGGACCCAGCCTTCTGATTTTTAGGAAGTACTTTTGCACTTCCAAAAGGGCCAGGGTTCAGATACTGACTTTGACAGCTACTTCAAGAACTGTGACCTTGAGTAAGACATTTAAGCTCTCTGCTTCACTTCCTTGGATAATCCACTTCCATGGATAATTATGATATCCAGTAGAAAGGATTAAATGTGAAAAAATGGCTATATGATAAATATCTTAGGGCACCTGGGTGGCTCAGTTGGCTAAGTGTCTGACTTCTGCTCAAGTCATGATCTCAGGGTCGTGGGATGAAGGCCCATGTGAACTCCATGCTCAGCGACGAGTCTGCTTGTCTCTCTGCCCCTCCCCCTGCTAGTGCACTCTTTCTCTCTCTCTCAAATACATAAATAAAATCTTAAAAAAAAAAAAAAAGAAATCCTAACCTTCTCCATCAAATCTTTGCTCAAATATCTACCTCTCAGTGCAGATTTTCCTAATCACTATTTCAAATTGCACTCTCTTCATCCCTGCACTCACCATTCATTTTTTCCCTCACATACCTTTTTCTTCTCTAAACTTTATCATCTTAAAATTTACAATTGAACTTTTCTTGTTTATTGTCGATCTCCCTAGCTGGAATGTGAGCTCCCTGAGAACTGAACCTTTGTTCTGATTTGCTGTCTAATGCACAATTGCTATTCAATAAATATTTATTGCGTGAATGAAAAGCCTTGCCTAGCAAATAGTAAGCACAAAGAAATGTTTGCAATCACTAATAAGATGATCATTATTTTACTAGAGTTTTGGCCTTCCATAAACACACTGCCACTACAGGACTGAACTTGGTTCTATAAAGTAAGATGTTAACCTACTTTGAAAGTCTCCTGAGAGAACTAACTGAGCTAGAATTCCAGGACCTCAATAATAGCTTGAAAATTTTAGTTTTTTGGACATGTATTAGGACATCTCTCAAAACTGGCCATTGGGGGAGCAGCGCCTGGATGGCGCAGGGGGCTAAGCATCCGACTCCTGATTTCAGCTCAGGTCATGATCTCTGGGTCTGGGATCAAGACCTGCATGGGCTCCATGCTCAGTGTGGGAGTCTGCTTGTCCTTCTTCTGGTCATCCCCCTGCTCATATGTGCTCTCTCTTTCTTATTCAGATAAACAAACAAACAGATAAATAAAATCTTAAAAAAAAAAAAAAACACAAGACAAAACCAAAAAACTGGCCAGTTGGGTTGACTCTGTGGCTGTGACTGAGGTAAAAACATCCTTCTTGGCCCACTTTCCTTTCAATTAAAAAGAACCAGAAAAAGAGCTTTCATGGCTAGCACATGCCAGAAAGACATAGTAACATGCTAACACCTCCAGATGAAACTTTTCCATTTGCCCTCCTATAACTGCCAGGTAGCAGATTAAAATCTTAGCATTCCAGAGAGAAATTGTAGTACCTTATTATACGGTACATTAATAAAAAATGCTAACTGCTACTTCTACCTGCTTTAATGGATAAAACGGATTTTTTATTATTATTATTATTATTATTATTATTATTTCTTAGCTTAATGAAGAAATGGACCACTTCCCTACCTTGAACTGAGTGTGTGTATTTCTTCTTTTCTCTCAGTGTGACCAGTGTGAAGCATCTTGATACGTGTTGGCTATATGGTCAAAGTTAAACATACCCTCATAGTAGAGAACATTTTGGCATTCCCAGCGTCAACCACCTGGGTTGGCTCCTTAGTCATGAACTAAGAAAAAGGTGGGTGGCTTGCATGGTAAATGAGTTTACTCTTGTTTTCCATTCATGACCTACATGTGAGGCATCCAGCTACCTAAGAGGTCACTCTCAAGTAATGGGAGTTAAAGACAGGCTCTGTTGCCTGGGGCTGGTGGGTGCTAATAGTGGTGGTGGCTCACACTGATTGAACATGCCCTGTATGCCCAGGCATTCTGGTCAATGAGTGGTCTCATCAGCTTTCACAGTAACTCCAAAAGATCAGTAGGTGCCACAGTTATTCTTATCTTACAGATAAGAAACTTGAGGCTTAGAAGAATTAAATGAGTTTCCCAAGATTGCACATCTAGTAAGTAAAGCTACTGGGATTTGAATTGTGATTCTGACCCCAATATCATACTCTTAGTTGTTTTTAAACAAGCCAGAGTATTTAGAATCTATATCTTGCTGAGGCTAGTTTTCCTTTGGTAAAGTCTTTTTGGAGGAACATTTGAGTCCTTTCTCAAATGTACAAACAGAGAAAAATGGGCCCTCTGCTCTTCCCTGGGTCACAGCAAGAAAAGAGGGCAGCGTCCCCTGAAGCTAAGTACAGGGACAGCAGGGTATTAGTGATGTCTTTCTGGGGTAGGCAACCCAGGGACAAGTTACTTAGCTTCTAAGTTCTCCTTTTTTCTCATCTATGAAACATAATAGTAGCCAACTCATGGGGATATTATAACAATTAAATGAGATAATAAATGCAAATAACTTAGCACAATGCCTGGAATGTGGTAAGCCTTACTAAACTTTTACATGTTACCAAGGAAGTGGTAACAAGGCATTTTCTTTTGCATAAGTTACTTCCCTTTCAGTGAGACTTCAATATTTAAGATATCATAAACATCTTAGACAATCTCCCACAATCACATTTCCTAAAATGGGTTTGTTCCTTGTATCTTAGAGCCAAAACGCTCTGATCTGAATGAGTTCTAGGATCAGTTGTGGTTTGGAAATACATTTAAAATTCCTTCCTTTTTGAAAATTAAATGCTCTGAGAGTTTTATAATAAAAACTTTAAATTTGGTTTCACACAGCATCTTCTCAATGCTTCTTTTAAAGAACAATTAACTAAAAAATTTTTAGACTTTATTTTTCTTCTTTAGGGCAGTTTTAGGTTCATAGCGAAATTAAGAGGGAGGCACAAAAATTTCTCATATACTCCTTGGTCCCATACAGGCATACCCTCCCCCCCTCATCAATACCCTGCATTAGAATAGTGCAGTTGTCACAATTGGTGAATCTATATCAACACATCATAAATACCCAAAGTCTGTAGTTTACCTTTGGGTTCACTCTTGGTATTGTATATTCTGTGGGTTTGGAATAAATGTATAATAACATTCATCCCTCATTATAGTATTGTATGATAGTATTTTCACTATCCTAAAAATCCTCTGTGCTCCACTTATTCCTCCCTCTTCCCCACCCCCCACAATCACTGGAAACCAGTGTTTTTTTTTTTTTTTTATTGTTCCCATACTTTATCTTTTTCAATGTCACATAGTTGAAATCATACAGTATTTCAGGTGTTCAAATTGCCATCTTTTCCTTAGTAATATGCATTTAAGTTTCCTCCATGTCTTTTCCTGTCTTAATAGTTTATTTCTTTTTAGTGCTGAATAACTTTCCACTGTCTGGATATACCATAGTTTATTTATCCATTTACCTACTGAAGGACATATTGGTTGCTTCCACATCTTGGTAATTATGCATAAAGCTGCTATAAAGAGCTGTGTGCAGGTTTTTTGTGTGGACATAGTTTTCGACTCCTTTGGGTAAAGACCAAGAAGCGTGATTGTGGATTATATGGTAAGAGTATGCTTAATTTTATAAGAAACTGCTACACCCTTCCAAAGTGACTGTTCCATCTTGTCTTCCTATCAGCAATGAATGGGAGTTCCTGTTGCTTTGTGGGTTTTTTTTTTCATATGCTTATTTGCCATCTGTATATTTTTTTTAATGAGGTGTCTAAGGTCTTTGGCCAACTTTCAGTTTTGTTTTTTTTTTTTAACTTAGTTTTAAGAGTTCTTGGTGCATTTTAGATGGTGGTCCTTTAAAAGATGTGTCTTTTCCAAGTGTCCTCTCCCAGTTTGTGGCTTGTTTTCTCATTCTTTTAACACTGTCTTTCCTGGAGCAAAATTTTTCAGTTATAATGAGGTTCAGCTTGTCAGTGATTTCTTTCATGGACTGTGCCTTTGGTGTAGTATCTAGAAAGACATCACCACACCAAGGTCATCTAGATTTTCTTCTACATTATCTCCTAGGAGTTTTAGAACTCCACCTTTGTTCTTCTGACTCAATACTATATCAACTATTCTGAGTCTTTCCCCTCTCCATATAAACTTTAGAATCAAGTTGTTAATTGCCACCAAATAACTTACTGGAATTATAATTTCTGAATTCTTTTTATAATGTTTTAAAAAATTTTAAAGATTTTATTTATTTATTTATTTGACACACAGAGAGAGATCAAAAGTAGGCAGAGCAGCAGGCAGAGAGAGAGGGGGAAGCAGGCTCCCTGCTGAGCAGAGAGCCCGATGTGGGGCTCAATCCCAGGACCCTGAGATCATGACTTGAGCCAAAGGCAGAGGCTTAACCCACTGAGCCACCCAGGCACCCCTCTGAATGCTTTTGATATAGAAGTTCCTTTTTTCACCTAGTAGTTACTAAAATTCTTTGGAATATACTTTGGAAATGGCATTGTATATGATTTCCTCATCCTTTCTGCACTGTAATTTCCTAGTTCTTTGTGTATGAGCCTCTTCAGTTAATTTTCAAGTTTCTTTCTTTTATATAAAGATTTTATTTATTTATTTGACAGAGAGAGAGAGAGGGAGAGCACAAGCAGGGGTAGCATCAGGCAGAGGGAGAGGGAGAAGCAAGCTCCCTACTGAATAAGGAGCCTGATGTGGGGCTCAACCCCAGGACCCTGGGATAATGACCTGAGCTGAAGGCAGACGCTTAACCGACAGAGCCACTCAGGTACCATAATTTTCAAGTTTCTTGATCATACTGTATATGACTCTTAATATCCACCATATTATCCCACCTGGGCACATAGTAAGTACTTAGCAAAACAAACATTGCTCAGGCAATTCACTGGGTTCTGTGTTCTATTTCGCAGAGAGAGCCCTTCAGCCTAGCATTTTGTGGAATGACCCCACCTTCAGGCAGGCAGTGTAATGTCATGGAACAGTGGATCAAAAATCTCTGTGGCTTACTTTCCTTATTTGTAACTTTGGTGTCTCAAGTTAAAAAGCTTCTGCGTTATTTTCTACCTTTAAATTCTTTGTAATCATGAATTAGGGACATTAAAGTTGGTGAAGTTCTACCATACAAATATGCAAAATAAAGGGAGGGGATATAATCTTGTTGAAATAAATGAAGAATAACAAAATGAGAAAAATAAAGACAGTCAGTTCAGAGCTTGTTATAGAAAGAGGATCAGTCACCATCATTTGCGTCTTGGCAGACTCAAAGGCAGCCAAAATGGAAAAGCTTTAGAGTAGAAAGCAGAGAAAGCTTCAGGTATGTCCTGATTGGAGGCTTTGGCATGGGAGAACTTTAGAGTGGATAACTACAAGTGGAGCATCCCATGTGATGGGTTAGGGTTCATATTTAGCTTTTTCTGGTTGGTCCTAAGTTAGTAACAGGGACAACAATTAGGTAAGCTGTCAGCTAGTAATCAAATCCTAGCTATTTTGGGTTGATTGTTACAGTGGTATGGTTTGGCTTCCTGAAGTGTTGCTAGAGATAGCAATCTGATGTCCTACAAGTGTGGCTTAGAGCAGGCTGGCCTCCTGGGCTGGTTACCATAGATAAGGATTTGTTTTCCCAGGCTCGGCACTGAAGGTTTAGGGTCAGGGTTCTATTTTTACGTCTGGTCTGGTGCTCATTAACTGTGTAAAATTCTCAATTCAACCCAACTTAAAAGTTCTCTAAGTCAAAAGACTATACCTAGAATCACGGTTTGTGTTGTTAATAAAGACAACAATAGATAAACTACAAGTATTTCCAGATTTGTTTTCTGGTAGTTCATGAGTATTACAAACCATTTGTGGGATGCAATAGTTAGCATTTTCTGATTCTAGAAAAGATGTCTTCTAAACCCTTACAAGAGTTGTGAGTTTCCAAAGATATAAAGGACATTTTGGTGTCCATGGCCTCAGAATTCTTGGGTACTCTCTATCATTCCTGTGGGAACTGGAATTCATAGAGATTTAACTCCTGGTGCTGATTATTTCCCAGAATATCAATTAAGATTGGACTAGGCTTGGTATAACATTTCTCAAAAACTTTGCAATAATTCTTAGGAGCTCTGCTTATTATATTTTCTTTAATAAGAAAAGAAAGAAGTTACTGCCCAAGAGTCCACACTCTCTGGCCTATGGCCTTTTTTATACAGCCTGAGCTAAGAAACCCCCCCCTCCCCCAACCACCGCATTTTAAAATAGTCATTGAAATAACAAACACAAACCAGGAAAAAAACAAGAAGAGTATGGGATAGGAACTGTAGGTAGCCTGCACAGTCTAAAATATTTACTTTCTGTTCTTTTAGAGAAAATGTTTGCCAACTCTGACCTCGGTCAATTAATAGAAAGCCTTGGTTGGATTTTAGAAGTAGGGTCCTTTTTATTTTCAGGGCAGTAGGGGTGGTGAGATTGTGGGTGTTGTCTGACATGTCCATACCGTGGCTGTAGAGGAAACACCAGTCTTACCTGTCAGGCTGGACAAGGATGGAACAGCTGGAGCTATTCTCAGAGGATCTGAGATCAGCTGACTCCCAGGAACTGTTGACCTGAGAGTTTCCCTTTGTGTTTTAAACCATTGTGCCTCCTCCCATGTGACCTCTGCTTGGGCTGGTCCTGCTGCTTTTTCAGGTCTAGCCCTTGCCCTAGCTGGAGAGGAGTCACGATTTTTAACTTTTCAGGGGGTTCTTATCCCAAAATCCCAGAGCCCAGTCCTTCTGAGTAAAACCCAAAGCATGTTTTTATTACCTTTTCCGTTTCTGCGTGGTTCAGGGGAAAAAAGAAAAAAAAGGCTGAATTGACTTTCTGAGAAAATGATGTAGTGTAGTCATCAGGCATGTGGGGACAATGTATAATAAAATCCTCAAAAATGCTTACAGCATTACAGTAAGTGAAAATGTTGGACACAAATGTGGATAAATGGCAGTCTTACCTATTTAAAACAAATAATAGACAACCAACAAAATACACTTCAAAACAAGGCATCAGGAAGGAAATACTTCAAAGTTAGTGGTGATTGCTACAAGAATTGGATTTTTCTGTTTATTTTTCTTTAAGTTTTTCTATACTTGCAAATTTTCCCACCAAAAACATGGATAGTTTTAAAATCAGATTTATATAAAAAACAGTTTGACCTAGCACTACTTGGGTGTGTTCTAGGCAGAAGAAAATATGTACATTTATACTCAAATGTCTTCCTGGGAGCAGATGGAAAGTAGATCCATAAAGATGTAATTTGGATCAAATTGTCAAAGTCACCAAAAATTGACAAAATGAAAACAAAACCAAAAACAAAAATACTTTTAGGGAGCCTGGAATATTCGGGTAACTGCTTCCATTTTCATTTTACTTGATAGGTGGAGATCTTTTTTCTTGCTTTAAATGTTTTGATGTTGGAGCTACTAAGAATTATAGTTGGCCAATTCCTTAATATATTCAATTTTCTAAGCATGGAACTTCAAGTAGAAATAAAAACCCTGAATGTAGTTGAAACTTGCTGATGCTTTCTTTTTTACATAGGACAAATCCATTGTTTCTCATATTTACTTTAATTGCTTCTATAAATCGATTGGAACAATACAAACTCAGAATCCTGAATATCAGGAAGGAAAGGAGACTTGGTTACAACCTGTTGATAAGTCTTTGAAATACATGTTTATTTTGAGCCACAAAAGTGCTGTGTCTCAGCATCCTTTTCTCCTTAATAATGGAGAGCATTGTCTTCTCAAAAAGATGGCCTATGAGTTGGCAATATGGTGGCCCTGCACCTTTTCAGGGCACTGTCACCACTTTATTTTCACAGATCTTGTTTTTGTTGTAGCTTACTCTTCTTCCCTCCTTGGGCCATGCTTAGAAGTGTGAGCTATCAGAGTATATCATTCTGTGTTTACTGTCCTCAATCTCAGCAGGGCTCTCCCATTGTTGGCTGCTCCCTGCCAGACCCTATAACCCTGTCCTTTACTCATCCATTCACTTGCTTGCTGACTTAAAGATTGTAAGCTCTTTGAGGGTGGGGACCACACCCTTTTCTTTATATTCTGAGCGGCCACCACAGAGCCTAGAATGTAGGCTTTGATATAGTTTCTTAATTGAATGAGTATAGTGAAACCAAATTAAGTAATAAGAGTACTTACTCTGTTTCAAGCACTGTTTTAAGTACTTCACCTGGGTTAATTCATGTAACCCTCATAAAATATAGTCTGAAAACTCTATTCTTATCCATTTACATGTAAATGAGATGGAAGTACAGTCCTGATCATAGACCCTCTTTGTTTAGAGCAGAGACTGTTAAAAGCTGCATTTTTCTTAATACCTCCCTCCTAGATCCACTGATGATGATGGAGGAAATTATCCCATGGAATGCCCTTCACCTTAACCTCAGGTGAGGTAAGGCAGTGTTTGAGCACAATCAGAGATCTTCCCTCTGCTAACCTCACCTAAACTATTTCTCATTTCTCAGCCTGTTTGTGTGTGAGGATGCCTGGTACTCATCCAGAGCCTTAGCAGTCAAACCAGGCTGGTCCCCTGTGTATATTGTGAATAGGCCCATGCACACAGGCTGCAGGAGTTTGGGCTGTCTTTAGGCATTTGTCTTGAACCCTATTGCTTCCCCACCCCTAATCTCTCTTCTTCCTTTCTTCCAACCTCTAGTTTCCTGCCCTCTGTCCCTCTTGGCTTTGTTTTCAGCTCCAGCACCTCCACCTTTTTGGAATTTTGCATTGGGCCCTTGGCTTCCCAGGCTGAGCCTCACTGCATGTACCCAGCACTCACCCTGGGCTCTTCTGTTCTGGCAAATATCCTGCCAAACCAAATTCCAACTTGAGTCCCAGCCCCCAGTGCTGGCGTGGCCCAAAGGCAGGGATGAAATTCCCCTAGAGCTTTTCACATGGCTAAACAGATAAATTGTGTGATGGGTTTATACATCTCTAGTTCCAGAGTGGGAGTGGGAGAGGGTGGCCATAAAACTTTCACTATCAGACATGGCCACATCACCCCATAC
>ML107808.1:12482-23282 GCA_003697995.1 Taxidea taxus jeffersonii
GAGAAACTATGTCCAGTGAGTCTAGGAAAGTTTTGTGCCACAGTAACTTAGAAATAAAAATACAGCATATGCTAATTGTACTGCTAGAAGTAGGTGATCCAGAAAAATAGGGACACATATACACTTATTATTAAATATTCTTAAACATGGCAAAAATGTATGATCAAATGATAGTTTTGTCTTAGGCAAGACTGAAGCAAATGATGTTTAAAAACAGCAACTTAGTTTATGTTACCCATGAGGATAGTGTGCTACATTGGAGGCCCATATGCTGGTGATGAAGAACTTCCAGAAGGTATAAAAACTCAGAGGGGATGCTACGGGAAGATCAATGACACCTCAGCTTTAAAGTGGTCCTAACAGAAATGGGGAGACAGATCCAAAGACCTATCCACTTTCCTCTGGCTGTTTGTTCTATGAACATAATCCCCTGTCAAGGATTTACCCTGAAAAAGCCTGTCTGACTGTAGTCCAAGCACTGTGGATTCCTTTGGGAAACAGAATTCTAAATCCCAGTGAGTGGATCTCTAAGACAATAGGCAAATGATCACATTCACTCTTAAGCAGAGCTTATGTCCCATAATGCTATCTCACAGCCAATTTAGTTGCATTCCCCATTTCCCTGCTTCCCGGGTCTTAAAACAATCACTTTTCCCAGAAGATAACATCACCAACCAGGATACCAGACAGCAAGTGAAACTTGCCATTACGGTGGGAAGTAGACTCCTACGATCTATGGTTGGGACTCTCAATCCATTCTCAATATATCCCCAGGGAGACTTCACTCTTGCTACGAAGTAAGAAATAACAACTATAGCAATCACCACTGTAACAGAACATATCATGAGAGGCATTCTTTTAAAAGCCTCTAAAATGCTACCAGGAGAGTTTAATGGCTACGCCGAGTCAGAACTCAGCCATGGTTCAGGACAACGGGAGAGGGTGGGATGGTGGTGGCCCCAGGAAGGCCACATCTCAGGATTGGCTTCGCGGTTTCTCTTTTGTTGAGAGTATGACAAGCACGTTCATGGACGCCCTGAGGACAAACTAGGCATGGCTCGAGCTGTTCTCAAAACCATCTTCCCATAAAAGTGACTTTTCTTTTTAAGCTAAAAAGCACTCTTTGTAATGAGAGGTAAAAGTTAAGATGCGAGTGAGTACTGCCACTTTATGTTTACTTCCTTGGATTTCCGACTGCTCTGTGTAGGACTGGAAATAGGGTATCAAAGAGAAGAATGAGGTTCATTGTGCTGGATACCTATTCTCCTAAACACCAGGTGTGGAGGTCTAATAAACTGGAGTAATTCTTCAGCAGCTACGGACAGTTTGTTCTCAAAATGTCCTTTAAGCGTCAGGACCTTGTCCAACATACAACACAGAAACACATCGTGGGATTTCCAGGAACTCCAGCCTGCAGGATGGCTTTGGGAAACACAAGCACAGCCCCAGGGAAGGAGACAGACACACCTGTACTCTGACATAATCCAGGCTCTTCAGAGGTAAAAGACTTAAAGTGTAGGCACCACCCAGAGAGAAAGCAGTTAGAGCTAATTGTAGCTCTTGGTAGAGAGAATGTGCTGGTTCAAGAAAAGCAAATACGCAGGTTAAGAGCACTGCGCAACCTTGAGAGCTTCACACCACTGCAGGCTTTTAAGAGTGATGCCC
Source organism: Taxidea taxus jeffersonii (assembly GCA_003697995.1). Classification (NCBI taxonomy): domain Eukaryota; kingdom Metazoa; phylum Chordata; class Mammalia; order Carnivora; family Mustelidae; genus Taxidea; species Taxidea taxus. The sequence goes on from ML107808.1 coordinate 14,148, forward strand.
TCATTTAGTGCTTACGTAGACATCTTACAAAGAGGCTTGTGCAGTCTTCTCGGAAGTGGATGGTTTACAAATTCTCAGTCTATTATCAATGGGCTCTTTGGATGATCTCTAACTACATGAAGGAACAGATTTGCCAGTGCTGGAAATCAGGCAAACCGTCCCCAGTGCTGTTATTAGAAATCTTCATTTTCCCTCTGTGCTTGTATCTTAATATCCTTAAAATAATGGTAACTTAGGGAAGCTGGCCATTAGTTTAAGGCTCTGAAGAATGTATCCGGTGCAGAAACACCCCCCCCCCTTGTTTTCAATGTGCTTAATAAATGGAAGATCTCTATATTTCTCTTTAGAGCATTATGTCAAAAGCTGCTTTCAGTAAGCTCTGTCAAACCAAGGCATAGATAATCCCAATCATCAGGACTTTACTGAGGAACTTGAAAGTAGAGCTAATACAAAATTGTATTAACACATCACTGACTGGCTTAGCCAGTTAAAGCATACAATTTACGAGGTTTGGCCATTGGTTTATATCCCATGTCGACCAGTTGCCTTTGTTCGCCTCAGGAAACAAAATATATTATTAAAGATGCATTATGTTGATAATAAAAAGGATATGGTTGAAAATAGATTTTCAGCTTAAGTATCATTCACTCTTCTGGATCCTTGCTATATTACTTCTGCTTCCCTGTGGAAGGAGTAGGGGCTTCCCCCTTGGGGGAACTTGGGCAGGTTCCTCATCTTATCGGAGCCTCAGTTTCCATTTGTATAATACACACCAGTCAGCAGTATCTAGCTCAGAGGCTCTGCGAGGACTCAATAAAAAATACCTTTAACACACAGAGCTCGGTGTTCAGCAAAGAGTAACTCAAGAAATGGAAGGTGACAATCATGATCGTGACTAATCAGGCTCACGGGGTGAGCAAGAAATAATGATTTGGAGTTTAAGGGAGCTGTGTCTTTCGGATTCTGCTGTTGGGCCAATTCTGAGACTGGCTCATGATTCCTCATGCCTTTCTCCTCAAACCTGGCCCCGCTCTTTTAGAAAGAACTGCATGAGTCATCTCTGCATTGCCAAACTTTTTGGGGCCCTGTTTGGCACAAAGAACACAATGAATGAATGATTTGTGAGTGAAGAAACACTGAGTCAAAAGCCATATTGTCGCTTCCACACCTGTCCCACCTGAATCTATGCTTTAACTGGAGGGGCTCCTCCTGTGCTCACATGGAATGTTCTAAATCTTGGAGACACCTGTGACACCACCCTTATGCCCTTATTCCTTCACTGTACAACTCACCCTGTCAGTCCTCCTCACCATCAGCTGGTTGGAAACCATTTTATGGCCATTGCCAGCAATGACTTTCCTGTGTCCCCCTCCCTCCTACCCATTTGTCATGCTCCTATTCAATCCCCCCTACCTCTTTCCTAGAACACTATGGAAGGATTCTGGTAACTGCATTGCTTAACTGTAACTCAGACTCCAGGTGACTCAAAGATTAATCGTCCTCAATCACAGCTGCAAACACTCCATGTTTTCTCCACATTTTCAGTGGCATCTCTTCCCTTTCCAAACCAAACACAAACTTGTCAGGATGAGAGCTGAGTCTATTTTCAGCATGGCACCCGCCCTCCTTCCCAAGACTGATTTCTTCTAGGGCCTTGACTAGACCTTAGCACCTCTTAACTCCTGCTCATTTCCCAATCTTGCTTTGTTCCTGCATTTTCCTGTATCCGGAACATGCTCCTCTCGATATTTTTGCCTTTGAAATCCTTTCCATTGTTATGTCCCAAGTGAAATTAGGCTTTCTTCATGAGACCTTTTCAAATGATGCTGCCAAGTGGCCCTCGTCCTTAGTGGTTATCTCCTATGTAAGCTTAGGAACACATCATTGTCCCTCACAAAGCATGCTTTGCTGCTTTAATAATTTTCAAATTATTACTTACAGACATTAAAATGGCATGAGTATGACTTAAATGTGGCTTGTTATTTCTAACTGTATTCATTTAATGTTGACATTATTTTGTTCTGTCCTAAAGTCGGATTATGTGCTCATTACACTAAACTTCAAAATGGTGAATTTGATGTAACCCCCCAAATCTGAGATAGCAACAGATGTTATCTCTGGGATCAGACCTCACTCTGGGCTATAATCAGGATATTTTATAGACCACTTGCTTGGTGCTATTTACAAAAAAATAATTATACACACACACACACAACACTGAATTTCCTTATATTTGGTCGCTTTCATGATCAGTGAAAAAATTTTCCAGTAAAAATATAGCTGAGAAGAATGAAGGAGAAATGGTAATTTAAAGCCTCCCATTTAACCACCACAGCAGGAAAATTCAAAATTGAATTCCAACCCTAGCTATTAAACACCCTGGTCAAACCTCCCTCTGACTTCACCGAGCCAGGCAATTTTTCTCCTTTTCCCACTGACACAAAGTCTGCAAGCGAGAGCGCTGAGTGGTTGGCAAAAGAAAATGAATCCACTGTGCAAGTCTCAGGGAGCGGGAGCATGCTAACTGGGGCCCGAGGATGTGCGGAGGTGGCCGAGAACCCAGACACAGCAAGGGCTCTTCCCCACCTGGAGACTCAAATCCCCGGTGGAGCTCCTGAGGTTAATGAGTTTGCCCAGCTCACCTGTCATCCCCTGCAGGTCGTGGGGGCACCTACTGCCCCTCAGTAGGTGCAGTACCTGAGTAGATGACTGGCTGGATGAATGAATGAATGAATGAATGAATGAATGAATGAATGGATGAATGAATGAATGGATGGGTGCACAGCAGGATAAGGCACAGGGTTGAAGGAAGGCTTCCTGGAGAAGCTGAGCAAGGCAGGCCAGCAGGAAGGACCCAGGTGAAGGATCCAGGGAGCAGCGAGGGGCCTCTTGGGGGCTCAGTCGGTGGGAAGTGCAGGAGTGCCACGAAGGGGCAGCCGCGTACGAGCAGGGTGGGAGTCGCTCCGCAGCCCCGGAGAAAAGGCCTGAGTAGAGATTAAGCAGGGCAGGTACACGGGGACGAGGTGGTGGGCGAAGAACAATCACAAAGGCGGAGAAGAGGGAGCTGTTCGGTTTACTTAACGCCCCGAGACGCTGGGCTGACATGCAGAAAGGAGGGCGCTGCGGAAGAAGGGGAGATGCCACGGACTCCTCCACACTCCCCCTTTGGCTGTGGGGTCCCTGCGCCCCCGTCGAAGCCGGGCGCAACCCGAGACTGCTCTGCTCAGAAGGAAGCCGCGGGAGTTAACCTCCGCCAGTTGCTGAGCCCCGCACGGAACCCCGAAGCTTCCATTCCCCGTCTCTTGGAATGCTCTCCCTCTGGCGTTGCCCATCCCGGAGAGGTCACGGGTTGAGGGTCCCACCACAGCCACAGGCGGGGGAGCGCGCGCCCCCGGCCAGCCGAGCCCCGCCCAAATCTGCAACGCACACCCTTGTGAGACAGTAAATTGAATTCAACGGTTTAATGATTACATTACCGGAGCAATGCAATTTCCAATGATAAGTAATGGATTTAGATACTATATGTGTCAGTTTTTAAAACATAATGTTGCTTCCTTATCACATTTTGGTTGAGAAGTATATATTTTCCCCGTCTGCTACAATGCATATTGTTCATGGCATATGAAATATCTCTTCTTTCTACACACAAAGCTTTTGTCATCTACTACATCTTCAAAAAAATCAAGAGCAAATCTCCAATTATTGAGTTTTAGAAGAGTGAATATAATAAACCAACTAATAGCAAAGCAGATTTTCTACAGTACAGCAAAACACTGTGATACTTGTATTTGATACTTTAAGCTGTTTAATATTTGCCTCTTCTCCAGTAGCGATAACTTGGCAAAATTCAAATGAACCTCAATGAACAATCAGGTTAGCTGGGCATAGTGAATCTTCTGAATTACAAAAGTACATTTTTAAAATTATTTCCTGGAAATGAAGGATTGTGGTGTATATCAGGTAGAGGGGAAATGAGCTGTAGGCTTTAAAGAATCATGAGTGTGCCACAACCACTGATATTTATTCGCCAATTCTGTGTATCGTTCTATACTTTCATAATATCCCTTCCTCTAGTCATTTTAATGCATACTTCACAACAATTCTCCAAAATGAACACAATTAACTTTGTCTTGCAGATGAGGAGAGAGAGATGTACGTAACTGTGCTCATCAAAGTCATTGTTCATCTAACAATGCTGTGGCCCAAGTACGTCACCCACTTGATTACTAAATGAGTGGTTTCAGGGCTAACATTGCTGGGAGTCTTTGCTGATGGTGGAATGTCATTTTGATACTGGGCAAAGAACATGGTGAGTTTCAGAGCCTTCTCGTTCCTGGGTAATGGTTAGAACACAGTTTGATTAGGCAAGAATTTGGCAAACCTCCCCCCACCCTTGGAACAGCATGAATTTTAAGAGAATTGTGGCAGTGGCCCAATTCCTGTCACAGAGCTCATAGCCCCTTTGTAATTTGCATGGGAAAGAGAGTCAAGCCTAGCCACTGGGGGAAAAAAGTGGTCCCAGAAGTCCAGGTTATATATGTAGGGCAAATCATAGGTTGAAGTCAAGGGGAAAGAGACAGGAAACGTTATGATTACCTGCCTGCAGAGTCTCTTCCTCAAGATTGGCAGCTGGCCTCACAACAGCTCCTGCCCTCCTGCGAGGCCGGGCCAGCATGGACGCCCTCCACCCTGCAGTCTGCCAACATGGCCTCGAGGAGGAATTTGGAGTGGGCAGCCCTGGTAAGCCAGCCACAAATTTCACAGATTCGGCTGGAAACCAGAAACTCCAGAAAAACACATATATTTCCCATTCTCCAAAAAGGAGGCCAGATGAAAACACCTTCCAGTTCATTCCATGATTAGAATTACAAAATAATACCAAATAAATCCATCTTTATAATAGTCACTATCCAATTTATTCCCATAGGTGACCCATACTTTCTCCTTATAACTCCCTATAATATCACTCTGAGGGAGTCTTCTGGAAAACTAAAATACTTTATTTTTTTTTTAAGTGTCTTTTTTTTTAAAAGATTTTATTTATTCATTAGTTAGAGAGAGAGCGAGCACAGGCAGACAGAGAGGTAGGCAGAGGCAGAGGGAGAAGCAGGCTCCCTGCCGAGCAAGGAGCCCGATGTGGGACTCGATCCCAGGACGCTGGGATCATGACCTGAGCCGAAGGCAGCCGCTTAACCAACTGAGCCACCCAGGCGTACCTAAAATACTTTAGTTTTATAAAACTTTGTGTTTTTATAAAATATTTACAAAATGCTCTTTCAGAGAAAGCCAAAGGTGAGTGTGAATAGTGTTTATCACAGGGAAGTGAAATTAAGGATATTACTTCTATTCTTATTTATATTTTTTCATATGCCAAAATAGCATATACTACCTTTATGAACAAAAAAAAATCTTTTTAATGCTTTACCTCTTATCAACCTATTCATGGCATCACCTGGTTATATTCAATCAAGTTGGAATCAACAGCTACTTCCTGAACAAATATCGTCCATTTTTCTAACCATTTTTCTCCAGTTATCCACAAATATATCCCGAAGACGTACTGTTTTTCAGACAGTGTACTATGTGCATGTTGTGGGATCCAACACAGTAAGAAGTAATATATTTAAAAATGTAGACAAATGGAATATTCTGGGTAAATTCAGAGAAAGTAGGAAAAAGTTGAAGTTATCAAAAAGGTCTTTCTGGAATTGACAGCTTGCACGCTGGACTATTTGTAGATCAGTAGGATTTTAACTTCTTGAAATGGAAGCAAAAGGGGAGTACAGCTAGAAGAAGGAGAAGCACAGCCATGCGTGTGGCCCGAGGTGCTCTGGGTGGCGCCAAGAAAACTGCAGCTCACACTGCTGTCACTGGGTGTCTGATCGAACTGGGCAGAGAAATAACATTGAATACATTTAACAGTAAAAGCAAAAAACAAGTTCAGGAATAGAGACATGATAAATACATGTGAATTCGGAGAGAAAAAGAATGTTCCCAATGGAGTGGAGTACAAGAAAGAGGTACTGAGAGGGACAGACAAGGAAGAGACAGAGCCCCATTCAGCTTCGCCCCAGCCCCCGAGCGAGGGAATTCCTGTCTTAACCGCTGCACATCTGAATGATCACGTGCTGCGATATTACAGAGTCCGAAGACACTCACTTCAGATTCTCTGAGATGGGGCAAATACCAATGACTCCACTCCACATTCCCATAAATACGCTACTGTCGAATATACAGAGATAAGGCACTCAGATAGAGAACTACAAACGATGGTGAGGATCTACGAGACAGAGAGGAAGACAGAAAATGAAAATATTTGTTTTAAGACACTGGCGACAAGAACAGGGTCTTGTTTATTGCATCTTGTACATTCACCGGGCCACAGGAAACAGTCAACGATTCCATGCATTTTAACAGATAGAGGTCTGAGGGCAAAATAAGGATTTTTTTTTTTCCCCAGTAAATAATCAGTTAAGGAAATTCTCAGAAAGGGCCCTTTGCCCCTCCTGCTCCTGCCTTCCGTGTTTTCTGCGAGGCTCAGTGGCGCAGGCCCGCAGGGGACACGGAGCGGGGGTAATGGAGCCCACCCCGAGCCGGGCTGGCACATTAAGTGATGAATCAGAGCAAGCGAGGAAGTCAAATGAGGAATCCTTTCCCGCATGTTGCTGCCTTCCCATTACTGAAGGCAAATTCCTCTGCCTCTGTTTCAGGCCATTATAGCAACAGCAGACTTCTCCTTTGAGCAGGGAAAATAGGACAAGAGGAGTTCATATGTTTGCATTTTGCTAAGACACTGGTTGTCCCCTCCACTGATGCACCGAAGAGCTCCCCGTGCTGGCCTCCTGCGCCGGCTCTGCAGATGTCCCAGCAGAGCTTGACTTCGCCAGGCGGAAGAGAAACTTGCCTTGACATTTAACTTCTGATCAAACCATGAGATCGGGCTGGGTATATAGTCTTTTTAAAAATATTATGCAGCCTTTTTAAATTATGTGCTAACCTAAATTAGGTTAAATGGTCTAAGTGTTTCCTAGAAGTTCTTTATTTATCCAAAAATAGTTGTACTTTTAGGCAGAGAATGATTTAGAGTCCCTGGGCTGTGTGAGTGTGTGTGTACATAAGTGTGTATAAATATATTTATATTTGATATATCAGATGTAATATATTTTAAGTATATATAAGTGTTAAATATATTCTTAAATATGTGTCATATATTTAAATATATATTAAATTAGATATAAATTACAGATATAATATTTAACATTTACAGTAAAAAAAAGAAACAACAAAGTGAACCTTGATGGAAGGCAGCTTTGAGTCCAGAAGATAAAAATGGCCTGACCAAGCAAACAGAAGGGGCACTTTGCTCAGGCGAACAGGGAGAGGGTGTGGCTTGTTTCTGAGCTGGTGGCAAACAGCCAGCGTCTCAGCACAGCCTCTGCTGGGAGGGCAGGCGTGTGGTTTTGAGGGCCAAGAACATTAAATATTCCTTGTTGAGTTGCCAACCAATTTGGAGACAGAAGGAAAAAAAAAGGTAAGACAGACAATGTTGACTTACATCTCATTCCTTGTAACAAACTAGTAGCTCTGGATCTGTGGTCAAAGAGCAGATCAAAAATTCACCTCAGAATGAAGCGGCTCTACCCGCTTCACTTGGCTGAGAGGGAGGAGGGAAGGGAGCGTGTGGAGAGGCCAAAGACACAGAAGACTGTCTCCTGATGACAGACCCCCTCCCTGGTCCAGAGGACAAAGTGCAAAGGAACAGGAGTCTGAGGAGGTGGGAGGGGTCAGATGAGCAGAAGACCTTAGATGCTCCCCAGCTGGTGATGCTCTGCTACTGTGCTCCCTCCCAGCCAATTTTTGGTCATCGTTTTTTTTTTAACATTTTTTTTTAAGATTTTATTTATTTATTTGGCAGACAGAGATCACAAGGAGGCAGAGAGGCAGGCAGAGAGAGAGGAAGGGAAGCAGGCTCCCCATTGAGCAGAGAACCCGATGCGAGACTCGATCCCAGGACCCTGAGATCATGACCTGAGCCAAAGGCAGAGGCTTTAACCCACTGAGCCACCCAGGTGCCCTGGTCATTGGTTTTATTTTCAATTCTTAACTCTGACTGATGTTTTATCTTCAATGCATATTTATTTTTAAGACTTCTCTCCATCTTGATCCGTGGAATTTGGTTTTATCTTGACCATCCTGGCGTTAAAGGAGGAAATGAGGGCCTGTGCGCTATCTCTACTTCTTTCCTCTCATTTCGGAGCTCTCTCTGGCGATACCATTATTTTTCTATTTTATGATAATGTGACATTTACATTTTGCTATGGAACATCCGCAGTTCTATCCTCTGCGGTAGGTGGATTCTAGAAGTTAAACACACTGACAGACTACATTTATGCAAATTGTATTCCCTGGTTCCAACTCTAAGGGAAGGTCCTATCTTCTGTAACTAAAGCCTGGGTCAGTCGAACAGGGGATCTTCCAAAATTTGCATCAAATGCATTATTCTTCCATATACACAGTTAATTGCTTTTGAATTTTTGTTTTATACATGGCAAGTCTTCTAGCACAGATTTTTGCTTTTCTCGAGTGTCAAACTGTCTTTCTTCCTTCTCATTGACAGGATAAACATACACCTTCTCTACCTAACACTAACCCCCTCCAGCATTTTCTCCATCTCATAAACTGATTGTTCTAGAATGACTCCTCCTTTTTCAGTATGGCTACCAAACTGCCTTTCTAGAATTTTCTTACTGAATCCTCTGTCTTCTTTTATCTTGGTTCCAATTTTTTCCTTTCAGGAGTACATTTTCAAGTCATTTTTTGTTTCCTCCTCAGGAAATCCTTTTTATTCACTCAGAGGTGTCCCTGCATTCCACTTTGTGGCCTTCCCTTGTCTTTTGCTCGAGCCCAGATCACATCATAGATATTTTCAGAAAAGCTGTGTGGGAGGTCAACATTTCTGGATGCTTCGTGTCTGCATGAGTCTTTAATTACTTGCTGTGGTGGTCAATTTTATGTGTCAGCCTGACTGGGCCACAGGTTATACATGCCCGGGTGTGTCTGCGAAGATCTTTCCGAATAAGATTAGTGTTTGAATCTCTGGTTCAGGTAAAGCATATTGCCCCCACCCCCACCCCC
>ML107808.1:28282-39023 GCA_003697995.1 Taxidea taxus jeffersonii
TTTTAAAGATTTTATTTATTTGACAGACAGAGATCACAAGTAGGCAGAGGCAGGCAGAGAGAGAGGGAGGAAGCAGGCTCCCTTCTGAGCAGAGAACCCGATGCAGGGCTCGATCCCAGGACCCTGAGATCATGACCTGAGTCGAAGGCAGAGGCTTTAACCCACTGAGCCACCCAGGCGCCCCTAATTTATAATTTTTAACAAGGCTTAAATCCCCTTCCCACATTCGACAGAAAAACAAGTGTTGACTTCTGTGCTGTTTCCTCAGCCATTTCTCTTCGGGAGTTGCTACCCTCAGCTAAATCTCTCACCTCTAGAAAGAGCTGCCTTCTGTCAGGGTGCTGTCACTCAACCCTGCATAATGTGCCTTTGTTTTCCACGTAACCTCAAAACACTGAAAAAAAAAATCTGCTATTCCCACCCGTCTGGTGGAATTGTTGCTGTGTGGCAAGCAGGAAGCATGAAAACAAACACACATCAATGCTGGAACTGGGCAAACAGTAAAGATGCTGCTTCAGATCACCCCACAGAACAGCTCTGAGGCAGATTTTAAAAATAGCAAAGTTTAGTTCACACCTCCATTTTATTTCTTAAAAGTAAACTGACACTGGATAAGACAAAACTTGAGCTGGAAAAATTAAAGCATCGAAAATATTAGAGGCGACAATGGGTGAAAATTTTATAATTTGGGTGTCATGCGATCCTCTCTAAGATAGCACTAAAACCAGAAGGCACAAAAAGTAGGTAAAGCATCTGACTACCCAGCGCATCTAAAAATGTTTTTCTGTGGCAACCAGACCAAACCCAAGAAAACCCAACCAAAGCGCGCCTTCTGGCAGTTTGCTACCCGGGTGGTCACGAACGAACCATGCTTAACAGAGCTGCGCCCTTGAATCTAGGCAGGTCTGTGACTTGCTCTAACCAGCAGGATGTGATAGCAGTTTCAGACTGAAGCTCCTACAGTTTGCACTCTTGGAAGCCCCGAATTGCCAAGTTAGAAGCCATGCTACCCCCCAGGAGAAAATCATGTGGAGAGTTCACACAGAGGGGCGTAGTGGGGAGGACAGCCTTGAGCCTCCATTAAGGAGAACCAGAGAATGCAGGGGACATGAGAACCAAGGCCCCAGAACTGTGGCCCTGGGCACCCCATTTCAGCAGCCAGCGACAGCCATCCCAGCTTCCTAGCCGAGCCCTACCTATCGGGAGTGAGAAAGTGATCTGAAACCTCACAGCCCCAGCAGGTGTCATCCAGAGAGTCACACTGTCCCCTCCATGCTCTGTCCCAATTCATGGCCCTCAGAGTCTTGAGAATAAAATAGTTTTATTTTGTTTCAAAGACAGAAGGTAATTTGTTATGGAAGTGATAAGTAACTGGAACACTCCATTAGTCAAACAACAAACTGGGAAAAGTCTAAACAATACATGTCACGAGAGACGAGTTAAAATAAGCAAAAAGATCCTACAAATCAATAAGAAGGAAAAAAGACAACTCTATACAAAAATAAACAAAATGATTAAAGAAGTCATTCAGAGGCCCAAAACACAAGTGGTCAATAAGCCTTTGAACAATGGCCAAGCTCAATCTTAATCTTTTTAAAAATGGAATGAGATTCCATTATTTGTCTCTTGGATTGCAACATATTTAAAAGCTTAGCAATAAATAACACGAAAAGCTGAGCAACAGACAGAATGGAGGGGATGTGAGACCATTACAGTCTCATGAGCTTCTCTTTGGGAGCAACTTACCAGTTTATTAAAAAATACAATGTATATATTATTTGACCTATCAATAAGGTTCCTAAGAGGATGTTTTATAAAAATATTTACTCAAGGATACAAAGATACATAAAGTATTATGAAAGCAATGTTTGTGTCCTCCCCCACCAAATTCATGTGTTGAAGTCTGAACTCCGCCAAGGGATATGGTACTTCAGATGGAGGGTCTTTAGGGTACAGTCAGGGCTAGATGAGGTCATGAGGGAGGGGACCCCATGATGGGATGAGTTTCTTTGTAAGAAGAAAAGAGACTAGAGCATTCTCTCTTTCTCCTCCATGTGAGGACACAGAGAGAAGGCAGCCATCTGCAAGGAATTCCTTAGAGGGTTCTCACCAGGAATAACATCTGCTGGTACCCTGGATATTAGACTTCCCAGCTTCTAGAAATGTGATAAATTTTTGTTGTTCAAGCTACTCTGTCTATAGTATATACACTGTATAGTAAAGACATTCATTATATATAATATCTGAAATGTTGGAAAGTTTGACATACGCATCTATAAGAATCTCACTGAAAATAATGACAACACATCGACACAATGTGGCAACGTGTAGCTACTCCCAAGAATAAGGCAGAACTGCACACCCTGATCTAGGACGGTATCTAGATGTTTGTAAAGTGAAAAAAAAATCAAGTTGTAGGTCAGAACATACTGTAGGATTCTGTTTGTGATCTTTTATGAAGAAAATAACCAAGCACACACATATCACTTATGTGTACACAGATACCTTTATATAACATTTCTCAGTACATACAAGAGGCTGTTAATGGTGATTAGGTCTGGGGACTGAGAGTTCCGACGGTGGACGACATGGTGTGGAGAGGGAATGAGACTTCTTTTCCACTCCATACCTGTCTGTACATGTTAGCTGTTAACATGAACTTCTTATTAAAAAGGGAAGGGGGGGGCACCTGGGTGGCTCAGTGGGTTAAGCCTCTGTCTTCGGCTCAGGGTCCTGGGATCGAGCCCTGCATGGAGCTCTCTGCTCAGCAGGGAGCCTGCTTTCCCCTCTCTGCCTGCCTCTTTGCCTACTTGTGATCTCTCTGTCAAATAAATAAATAAAATCTTAAAAAAAAAAGGGAAGGAAAATAATGAAATGCTCCAAATAATGAAATGTTCCAAAGGCTTTATGTCAAAAGCCTCGTCATTCCCCTAAGCACAGAACACAGCAGCACTGTTCGTCTCCATCTTTACTTTGGGCTTGTGCATGTGCATCGAGTGCATCTGAGCAGCCCCAGACTCCACCACAAGCAGGGGAGGGTCTCACCAGTCATGAACCTGCCCAAGGAGCAGCGAGGCTGCTAAGGGGGGTCCTAAATTCTCAGCCCAGACTCTGAATTCAGACGGGAGGAAATGGATCAGCATCGCTGACAGTCATATCATTTTTAACCTTTTAACCTTTATAGATTAATTTTCCTGAACCCGACAGGTGTTTTGTCGAAGAACACCTTATTCTTACTATTCGACATTCCAACAGGATCATATTCACTCACAAGCTTCACTTACACACAGTTATTCGGATATATTTTCTAGGGCTTGAAAACCAAAATAGATTTTTAATTTCCTTATAAAAAAAACCACAAGCCTTTATATTACAGTGTGAGGTTTCTTAATATCTTTTGTGTCACCCCTTGTACATGTGAGAACTGACTGATCTCTCTTATGCACGTGTGACAGACCAAATCTAAAACATGGTCAGAGGCAAGCAGACCTTGAAATCATGTGGAACTGGAACATTTTCATTACCTCTGCCATGCGGTGTGTCAAATAGGCATGCCAATCAGGTTGGGGTTCCCAGCAGGGGGAGCACACCCGAACCTGGTGTGATGGTTTCGTTTAGCCTTCTCATTTGCAGAACATTCTGGGATATGTGAATATAGAACTCGGAAATGTCCAAAGAAACACAGTACTGTAGTTCAAACATGCGAATACTTGTGAGAGAGAGAGAGAGAGTTCCCATCCCATCCAGCAAGGTGTGCGTGTGAACCCTCAGTGCAAATGGAAGGGATGATCATGGACGGCGGGCCTGAGTCATGACCGAACCGCCACAGGTGACATTCATTTCCCGCGGTATCGACGGGCAAAAAAAGGAAGCACAAATTTACTAAAAAGAAACAAAAAGCAAAAACAAAAAAAGCATTACCCTTATTTGTTTAGAAAGAAAAAAAAGGAAAAATGGATGGGAATGGGGGATGGGAAAAACAGCTCATTGGAACCGTGAACAACCAAATGGCTGATATAGAGAACATTTGAATATGAAGATTCAGGATTTTTTTAAAATAAGAAAATTAAGGTCTATTTTGGCGTTTCAGATTATAGACCAAAAGATACTCTGGTAGGATTACAGAGAAATGAGGGATTGAGAGGAAACCCTTGACAAGATTGAGAACATGGGACTGCGTATGAAATAGGAAAACCCACATATAATTGAGCTTTTGACAATGGACGATATTTTGAATTGCAGTATCACTCTCTATGTGTACGATGCATAATTCCAACAGCCGAATGCTGTAAGCCAAATTCAAAGTAAATGAAGAAGTAAGCCAAGAAAAATGTAGAGCCATTAAGTGGAAGAAAACTATGATGAGTGATATGATTACACGGGAATTTTGAAAAAAGATGTCATTAGAAGGGCTTGGGAGGAAGCCAGGGAAGGAGTTATGAGGACTACTATTGTAGTTTGGGCCTTGTAGATCTTCTTTAGTCAAAATTGGTCTTTCTTTATACTTATTTCCGCTTCCTTGGTATTTTCTCTTCTTTATTTTACTTCCTTCATCTCAATTTTTAAATTTGGTGACTTTCTCTTCTGTCACAGACTCCTTTCCTTGTTTCTCTTTGCTGAATTTTAAGTCTTATAAGTACCGACCACGTAGATCCTTAATTTTTTTTTTTTAATTTTTCCATTTCTGCTTCAGATTTATGTCACATGTTGTGGATTGTCCCTTTGAAGAGAATTCCATAACTTTTTAAAAAAAACATTTTAATTTACTTATTTATTTGACAGAGTGAGAGAGAAAGCACAAGCAGGGGGAGAGGCAGGCAGAGGGAGAAGGAGAAGCAGCCTCCTCTTGAACAGAGAGCTTGATGCGGGCTCGATCCCAGGACCCTGGGATCATGACCTGAGCTGAAGGCAGAGGCTTAACTGACTGAGCCACCCAGAGGCCCCAAATTCTGTAACATTTTAAAAGCACTTTGGGATTAATATTCATGGTAGTGATGAGATTTTGACGGTTTCTTAGTATTTTGGTGCAGAAAAACAATAGGTTATGGTGATGATAGAGTCTTTATGGTTAACGAGGCCAGAAAAACTACACGGTCACGTGGATAGATCTTTAGGACTGCTGGCTTTGGAAGCTTTTAATGAAAACCTAGGAGATTTATAGACAGCCAATTTCAGCACGTTTAGGGACACAAAGGCATGGTACTATAGTAGCCACAAATACTAAGCAGTATTCAGAGCCTAAATACAATCAAACTCATTTTGATTGTAAAAATTTAGTTTTCCAATTTGCCTCCTGCTGTATAGAGGTAATATACCAGGTGATTCATTTCCATATGCAAACTGTTGTTAACCAGAATGGGTGAAGGAGAGCTGGATGCAGGGTTGGGCCATTATGTCATACTCGGAAGAAAAAGGAATAAAATTACAGTACCGAATGACCTATCAAATTTCCTTGACAGGTGCTAATTCACTTTGATCTATCCTTCACCATAATTTCACTGGTGGGGAGGGCATGCATATTCATCAGTGTGGAAGCAGGCTACTGTTGTTCTGTTTGCAATTTACAGCAACAAAGAATTCATTTAGATTTCCATACTAGGAGTCCCAAGGTGACCCTGTAGTGCATACTGGCCCCCTGCTGTGTGGGATTCCTAACATAATAAAGAATAAAGAAAAACAAGGGTACATCACAGCCTGGCCTCATGGGTAATCAATTCACATCTGTACCACAGGAACAACGGCACCGTGCAAAGCAGCGTCATTGCTACAATTTGCTGATGAAAACCCTAGGGATCCCAGGAAGTGCCTGCCTGAAAAGCAGCTGATTAATCTGAGTTGCTAAGCTCGGTTAAAGAGTTATTGTTTTAATCATGATTAACTATCAGTAGTTACTCATGGAAAAGTTGCGGGGGGATCCAGTTCAACCCCTTGTGAGGCAGACAGCTCTTATGCTTTTTTAATCATGAATTATCAACAAATATATTCAATAAAACAGAGTACCAAATGGGAGAACAATGATGGTTTTGATTTCCAGAAGCTGGGTTTTAGATTCTCATTAGCTATGAAAAATATTACATTTTAAACAAATATCCCTTAGGTGCCATGACCATGGTGTGTTAGCTCTGTATCCCATAGAATGCTTCAAGAGTCAGTAGGTAAGTTCTTCTACTTCTAAGGAAGGAGATTCCAACTTCCACATGCATAATAAACACTCCAATGCATGGTCTGACTAATACAATGCCGTAATTGGGTAAAAAAAAAAATGTGAATAGGTATTTCACTAAACAAGATGACTGGTTAAAAAGCACATGACAAAGATGCTTACTATGACTATTTATTAGAGAAAAACGCAATTAAAGCCACAATATGAAACCACTCCACACCCACCAGAATGGCTGTAATGAGAAAGATAGACACCACCAAGTACTGGTGAAGATATGAAGAAACCAGACCCCTTCTCCTTTGGTGGTGGGACATAGGACGAGACAGCCACGATGTTAAACACATCACCACAGGATTCAGTGACTCCTCTCCTAGGTATTCAACGGTGGGGGGGGAGGGGTGGAGTGAAGACACAGGTCTACACGAAGACAGATTCCAATGTTCACGGCTCAGCCCAAATAATCTCAACTAGAAACAAATACAGATGTCCCTCAGCTGGCGAATGGACAGACTAAATACATCCAGTCAGCAGGACTGTGCTCATCAAGGAGACAGATCCAAGCAACGTCTCTGGAAGCTCTAAAAATAATTATGCCAAAGGGAATAAGGCAGACAGAAGATTACGTACCATCTGATTCCACTTGCATGAAATTTCTAGAAAAGGGGAAATTCTGAAAGAGAAAATGGATGGCCGATTGCCGGGGTTTGAGGGTGGGTGTGAGGCGTCTCGGATTAGAAACGGTCTAACTCCGGGTTGTGACGAGGTTTGCACAATGGCATATATTTCCTATCAAAACGTGTACTTACACAGGTGATTTGCATGATATGTAAATTACGCACCAATAAAGCTATCAAAATGCATCAAGGCATAAACTTCAGATTTGTGGACTCGTACATGTTCACAAATCCTAAAAGCTGACTTTAAAAATAAATCAGTAAGTACGCCATAATTATCTACTAACAGCCTTATCCTTCTCCTCCAGCGGCTGCCGTGAGACTTCTTTCAGAAAACTAGTAACACAGCTGGGTACACGCAGAAAGGTTCCAGGGGCTCCTTTCTGTGATCACACCATTATGGGTTTCCCTGTTCCCAAACCACTGAGGGCTTACCCTGGGCCGCGGATGCTGAGCCTGTGACTTCGGTGGGTACAGCCAGCCCCTCGGTGGACTGGTCAGCACTGTGTGGTAAACCGCTGCGAGGACCTCACAGGGCCAATGCTCATGGCAAAAAGTGTCAGGGAGATTTTCCAGGGAACCAGACAACTTGATTCAACTTGATTCAAGAGCCATGTTGGCATTTCAACGGCTTTGTAAGTAGTGACAGGGACGAAGAGGCAAGAGTTGTGAGATCAGATTTCCCTCCGCAGCAAGGGTGACAGCACTGGTTTTTAATTACTAAGACGACTTGCTTCACCCATGGAGGAAAACCATCATGAACATGTCCTACAGCTCCAGGGCGGTGACATTTAACTGCTATGTTAGACAGTCCCCGTGCTGAAGCCGCTGAAACGTCATCCTCTGATCCACTCTTAATTCTTGTAAGCACGTGGGTAGCATGTGATAGGCTGACAGCTGAGAGGAAAACAGATATGAGGCCCTTTGCAACAGTTCTTGTTGAAGAGCATTTCAAGTACCAAGGGGAAGGGGATTCTTCAGGGTGCTCAAGGCAGATGTCAGCCTCAGTCGGCTAAATCAGAGAAACACTGAATGCATTTCTCACAAACAGTAAGGAATCCCACATCTAACTCTGATTCATGTTTAAAAACCCCAGAAAGTTAATAGTTACCTACAATAAGGGAAGGAATACATTATTAACATTTTGTTGCCACTCAGGATTCAAACAAAGAGACTCTAATAAACCCCTCTGCTGTCGTTCGCAGGACAGTCTGGCAGACCATTAACTGCCTCCAAAGCCCTGCTTGCTCATCTTTTTTTCTAGCTATTTCCTGCTTGTCTTTTAAAATTCACAGTAAGTCATTTCTCACATCTTGGGCCCAAAGTGATTCACTTCTCTTTTTTCTGACACTGATTTGTTAAGGACGGGGCCACTGTAGGTGTGGATGTGTGTGTGGGTGTGTGTGTGCACATATGTACATACATACATGGAAATTGGTCCCATTTTCGGGGTCCTAAACCGGAATTCCATACCTTGTGGAGAGCCTACACAGGTACATCAAGTAAGTACTGAATAAAATGAACATATGTCAGCATTGTGACAAAAGTTACAGAAGTTCCGAGTATGCGTTACTCACGTGTGACGAGATCTTAATCACAGACACGTAGGCAATAATTACACAAAAGGTTAAGAATAACGAGACCAGCACTAGATAACATGAACAGAGAAGGTTCTAGAGAGGTTTGGGTTTGGTAGTTTTGTTTTTAATTTAACGCATCTTGGGTTTTACAGCAAAAAGACTCAATCAACTAGAATAAAATAAAAAACAAAAACAGATGCTCTTATTCTAATCATGATTATATTTCACACTTAAAGTTTAAAGAGAACCATGGCTCTTCAGTGTGCTGAGCGCCATGTCCCATTGTTGCTGTCGCCATCTATGGATGCTAAATCTCGGTCTCAGCCAGTCTCTCCCCTTGCCTGAACCATTAGGGTAATTCCCAATTAGCCTCCCTATTCCTGGTCTCACCGGCCCACTCTCCACAACTGAACACGCACAGTCTGTCATGTCCATCCTAAGCTCACCCCTTCGCTGGATCTCTAAACATTTGTACACAGCAAATTCTTCCTACTCTTTTTTTAGTTTTTATTATAAGAAAGTTGCAAATTTACAGAAAAGTTAGAAAATACAAAGAACTGTTATGTCCTTTACCTGGGTTAACCACTCATTATCAACTTGGTCAAATTTGCTTTCTAACTAATTTCTAATAGATTTGCAAGGAACTAGAAAAAGAACACATAAAACCCAAAGTTAGTAGAAGTCAGAAAGGAAGAAAATAACAAAGATCTGGCCAAAAATAAATGAAATAGAAGCTAAGAAGACAACAGAGAAGGTCAATTAAAAACAGTGGTTCTTTAAAAAGATTAATAAAATTCACAAGACCTTCACTAGACTCACCAAGAAAAAAAAGAGAGAATTCAAATAAATGAAGTTGGAAATGAAAGATGTTATCATTCATACCACAGAAAAACAAAAGATCATGAGAAATGGATAAATTCCTAGAAACAGAACCCACCAAGCCTGAATGACGATGAAACAGAAAATCTGAACAGACTGATTACTAGTGAAGAGATTGAATCAGTAATCAAAAACCTCCAGGAAAACAGAAGTCCAGGATCAGATGACTTCACTGATGAATTTTATCAAACATTCAAAAGATAATCAACACCAATCCTTTTCAAACTCTTCCAAAAAATGCAAAAGGAGGGCATTCTTCCAAATTCCTTTAACCAGGCCAGCATTACCTTGAAACTAAAACCAGGCTAGGACACCATAAAAAAGAAAATTACAGGTCGACATTCCTAAAGAACATAGATACAAAAAATCCTCAACAAAATATTAGCAAGCCAAATTCAACAATACATTCAAAGGATCATATGCCATGATCAAGTGGAATTTATTTCAGGATGCAAGAATGACTCAGTATCCACAGATCAGCTAGTATGATATATTACATGAACAAAATGAGGGATAAAAATCATGATCCTCTCAGTAGATGCAGAAAAAGCATTTGACAAGATTCAACATCCATTTATGATAAAAACTCTCAAGAAGGCAGGTATAGAGGGAATGTACCCCAACATAATAGAGGCCATACATGACAAGCCCACAACTAACATACTCAGTGTGAAAAGCTAATCCTCTAAGATCAGGAACAAGACAAGGATCCCTACTCCCACAAATTTTATCCAACATAGCATTGGAAGTCCTAGGCAGAGCACTTAGGCAAGGGGAAAAAAAAAAGGCATCCGGATTGGAAAGAAAGAAGCAAAGCAGTCTCTCATGGCAGATGAACAAGATTAGGTACAGAAAACCCTAAAGAGTCCATTTAAAACCCATTAGAACTAATAAATTCAGCAAAGTTGTCACATACAAAATCAATACACAAAAATCTGTTGCATTTCTACATACTAACAGTAAACTATCAGAAAGAGAAACTAGGAAAAAAGATTCCATTTATAATCTTAAAATGAAAAAGAATAAAATACCTAGGCATAAATTGAATCAAGGAGGTGAAAGACCTATATGATAAAAGATGACACTAAATGAAAGATGTGATGAGGAAGACATTCCATGCTCATAGATTGGAATAATCAGTTATTACTGAAATGTTCACACACAAAGCAATTTACTGATTTAATCCAATCCCTATTAAATATGAACTAGTACAATCTAGTACATATATAATTTGAGCATATTGTATGTATATAAAATTGTGGCTTTCATTATATGTTTGCTGTGCTGTTTGAGAGTAAATTGCAGAGATCATGACCCGCTATCCTAATTCACTCAGAATCTTCTAAGGGAAAGGAGACTCTGTTACGGAGCTCTCGGGCAGTCCTCAAATTCAGTGAATGCAAGTTCTTGACATAACTTGCAAGGTCCTTCCTGATGTGGCCCAC
>ML107808.1:44023-63873 GCA_003697995.1 Taxidea taxus jeffersonii
AGCAGGCTCCCTGCCGAGCAAGGAGCCCGATGTGGGACTCCATCCCAGGACGCTGGGATCATGATCTGAGCCGAAGGCAGCTGCTTAACCAGCTGAGCCACCCAGGTGTCCCCCGCAGTGATGTCTAAATCCTAATCCCAGGAAGCTGTGAATAGGCTACAGGGCAAGAGGGGATTAAATTTGCAGATGGAAGCAAAGTTGTTAATCAGCTGACCTTAATATCGGAAGAGTAGCCTGAATTAGCCAGGTGGAGCCCAACTAACCACAAGGGTTCTTAGAGGTAGAGCAGGAGACGTCAGGACAGTCAGAGTTGGGCTGATGAAATGGCGGGAAAGACTCCGCTGGCTTTGACGATGGAAGGGCATGGGCACTAGGGAATGCCAGCAGCCTTCGAAGCTGGACAATCGAGGACGCGGAATCTCCCTGTGAGCCTCCAGAAAGGAACACAGCTCTGGTGACACCTTGACTTTAGGACTTCTGACCCAGAGAACTGTAAGATAATAAACTCGTGTTGTTTTTAAGCTACTATTTTTGTAATTTGTTACAGCAGCTGAAGAGAAGGAATACAGTGACCAACTGACTGGGTCCACGGACATGTGTGGTCCGAGCAACATGGCACCGAGCACAGCTTGAGACAGTGTGCAAAGTCCCAAGAAGATACTCTGGGAGGTGGGTCTACAACTTCAGAGAGACAGGAGCTCCTGCACTTGAGACCCTCTGGACCTCAGCCTGGGCATCTCTTCACCTGGCTGTTCATGTGTGTCCTTTACCATATCCCCCACTATAAATAAACCCATAAACTTTAAGTCAGTGTTTCCCTGAATTCTGTGGGCTGTTCTAGCAAATGATTGAATGTAAGGAGGAGGATCAACGAAACCTCTGATTTATAGCCAAATTGGGCAAAAGTTGTGGGTAAGCTGGAGACTGACTACTTGTGATTGGCATTGAAGTAGGGGCTGTCTCGTGGGACTGAGTCCCTCACCTATGGAGTCTGAGCCTACTTCCAGGTAGACAGTGTCAGAATGGGCTTTAATGACAAAACCCCCAGCTAGATGTCCAAGAATTGCCTGGTGTGGGGAAACTGCCCCCCACATCTGGTATCAGACAAACCATGGGACCAGAGTGGGAGAATAAAGGAGAGGCACACACAGAAGCATCTCCTCCTTTACACTGAGGGACCGCTGAGCAGGACCAACATACCATCCTACAGCCTGGACAGGCTCCTTCCTGGTCCGATCAACACAAACCTCCCTGAGAACCGTATGTTCTCCTTTCCCAACACCATCACCAGAACAGGCGCCATGCTAGAAGAAACCAGAAGTAAATAGGTCCTCTAAATTTAAAAAGAAATCAAAATGTTTAGTATCATTTTGTTAGCAGTTCAGTATTAATGTTGAAGACCCTGCTTGTGGATTATTTCTACTTTCTCCTTTGGAAGGCAGAAAAAGCTCAGCAGCCATGATTATCGAAGTATATACCGACGTTATATTAGGGAAGGAAGTGGCACAGAGCTGTGATTTCAAGAAAATGGAACAATTTCATTTCTTATCAATCAGGAAATGGCAGAGCCTGAGAAGGGAAGGCAGACAATTCATCCACTGGAGGCAAAGTTATCACGGAGCTAGCAGGACAGTGAAAAGCCTTCCAGAGTTCTCTGGGTCAAACTATTCCTTTAAAGAGCCTCCAGATACCTCCAAGCTGTCAGTCAAGAGCATGGCTGAACCGGAGAGGAGGAGAACCCTGCTCAGCCAGGTGATAACTACGAGGGATCTGGAGTCCAACAGCAGAAGGTTCATGAGAGAGAGAGAGGGAGAGGCACCTGTCCCACAGATGGCAGTGACATCACACAGAATGCAAGGGACAAAAAAAGGACTTCACTTCACTTAAGGACGCACCATCACATAATCCAAGAGGATCTCCACAGTTGAAAGTCTTACAGAAATGAAGATAATAGCACTGGAATTTGTTTCCAACTCTATATGGAAATACATCTTTTTTTTTTTTCCTCCCCTGGCTGAGAAGTAGTAAGACCCTATGTGATTGCAGAATAAAGAAACCACCTATTATAAAAAGTTTTAAAAAAATAAGAATGAAAAGACATTATATAATGACATTATAACAATACTAAGAAAAAAAGCATATGAAAGCAACTAAATCACAGCATGAGAATAAGGTCTGTGAAAATGTAAAATTATTTTAGAGTGAGAAGTTAGAAAAATAGGACCCACCTCTAGGATCCCAAGTTGGCTCTTACTAATTTCCACTTTATTTTGTGAATTTAAAAAAAAAAAAAAGATAGGATGCTGAGGTATGGTAAATTGTCTCAATTTCTCACTCTGTTCATTTACTTCTAGCAACAGTGGCAAGACCATGCCAGGTTCTCACGCTCTCAAGGCAGGTGAACGTACTTTCACAGGATTTGCATCAGCCAGTGCGATCTTGGAGATGCGATGTGAGCAGGGGTGAGATCTGTTTGTGCAGACGGATTGCTCTCTTGGTCTTCTTCAGTCTCCCTGAGAAGATCATGCCCTGATGGCTCCTGGTCCCAGATCATGGAGCAGAGTGAACCCAGAAGCTTGGTGCCCAGCCCAGCTAGGTCCAGCCCCGAGCCACCAAACCCCAGCTGATCTCCAGACACACAAGCAAGAAAGGTATCCTTTCATTCTATGCCACAGGGAACTGAAACTGTCACATAGCAAAATGGGATGATATCCCATCTGTCTGGCTTGTTCAGGAAGCCCCAGTTTCTCTCTGTTGCGCTGAAAAGTATTTATAGTGCCCCCTTTCACTCCCAAATTACAGGAGCATCATAATAACAATAGGTGTTTAGCTCCATAAGTCTGAAAAGGTTTTCATTCGCATAGTATCCTTGAATCTTGCTTCTCTTCTTTCTACTTCCTGCTGTATCTGAGGGATATCTGTTGCTCACCCTCGGCTTCCTGCACCCTGCACCCTGCCTTCCACCCAGCAGACGGCTACGAGTGCCTCCCCGAATTAGTCAGTGCTCCTAGCGCTAGCCTCTCTTCCAATGGTACCCTCCTGGCATCATCTTCCTTTTTCCTCTGATGTATCTGGACCTATGTTTTCCCGCATTCAATGACATCGCTCTCATTTTATAATACCTGCAGTGCCAGGAAAGGCTGTCAGTCAAAGCTCCCTTAGTCTAGTCTCCACTCCATCCCCTAATTCTCCACAAGGTAGCATCTGGCCCTCCTTTCCTCTCCTCTAAACTACCAGAGGGTGCAGGAGGCACCCTGGGTGCAAATTTCAGGGGACACTCACCCGTAGGAGCAAACACTTTCCCACTCTGAGACGCGTACACAGCTCCTTCTCTGGGCTTGACTGCTCTTTACCCGGCTAATCCCTGGATCCTTTTCAGAGCTCAGCTAAAACCTTCTTCTTTGCAAAGCTCTTCACAAAGCAGGCACTCAACAGTATTCATTGAAGAGAGGCACAGAAACATTAGCAGTACCTGGCTGACAGCTGAATGCTAGTGTGTCTCATCACTCACCCAGTGCCCACCATACTTCTGTCTCCGTATTAGCTCATTTGGAAGATGAGAGGGTTGAGCTGTAAGGTTCCCTGGGGTCCATACAGCTTAAAATAATACTTCCGTATGATAAACTTTGGTTTATGATGGTAGGACATTTTGGAGAAATGTATGGATGACAAGAAGTGGGGGGGATGATAGGGACCCCATGATTTGGGTAAGTTACACAGCAGTGGGCTATAGTTATCCTAGGATCATAGGATCTGAAGTAGACCCCCCCCCCCAAAAATGTAGATTTCCAACTCCTCCTTTCCACCCCACCCCCACACACAACTTCCCAACACCCAAGCTACCGCTGAGCTCTGTGTTAGCTGCTACAGTTCTCTTCTCTGGTCCTCAAGCACTCAGGTAGGTTGTGTCAAATAACTTAATCATCCTTCAGGTCACCTACTTGCATTTATAATGACTTGTTCCATATTTGGCTTCCCGGCTACAGAGTGTGCTCTAGGATAGCAGAGACTCAGCGCTGTACCCTGATCCCTGGGACAGTGATTCAAACAGTATCAGAAGTCCATCACCTGTGAAAAGGTCTTGCCCAAAAGGCTTCATCGGAACCTACCCATGGAGAATCAATCAAATAAATCCAGAAGGTGGAACATTTTGCAAGAAAGTGAGCCAGGGTTTCCTCTGGAATTCTGGGTCATGTCTGTTTTCTTCTTCTTTCTAGTTGGTGAATGTCCAATAAAGTTATTATCCTGGGGTGGCATCAATGATTGAGAATGTAGTTTTATAGTCTGAACACTTGGGTGATCTGTGTATAGATGAATAGGATCCATTCTCTTTTGGGTGACAGATGACAAAGAACTGGTTCTGTGTTTGTCTATTTTGATCCCAGACCAATCAAGAATTTTGTGCCCACTGGAAAGAACAGCTCTTTGATATCTGGACCAATGTATTCTGGTGTTGCTAGGTTTCCTCCTGACACCAGCTGAAGTTGTAAAACTGATGTATACGTTCTCCCTGTGTTGGAAAAGCCTTTACCTCATACTGTGAGAGTGTGAAACATTTGCCTAATTCAAGACAGCATTAATGAGTTAGAAGATAAAATCTCATAAATTAAAGGAGTCCTGTTCTGATAACCTTTAAAATGATAAATAAGTATATGTACCAAATGCAATTCCCAGTATCTCCAGAGAAGAAATTAACCTTACATGCTGAACGTGCTACATTGTTATTTTTTTTTCCTTACAAAAACTAGTTCATATCATTATCTATTTGTCCAAACACTGGGATGTATAACCCCGAGAGTGAATCCTAATGTAAACTATGACTCTGGGATACTATGATGTGCCAACACAGGTTCAGCAGTTGTAATAAATGTAGCTCTCTGGTGAGGGTTGTTGGTAAAGGGGAGATTGTGTGTGTGTGGGTGCAGAGGGTTCTAGAGGAAGCCTTTCTACCTTCAGTTTTGCTGTGGATCTATACTGCTCTAAAATGATGTCTTAAAAAAGTCAGATATCTTTACTCTAATTTATCACTATTAATTATAAAGCAAACAGGGGCGCCTAGATGGCTCAGTTAGTTAAGGGTCTGCCATATTGAGATACCACCTTACACCAGTTAGAATGGCCAAAATCAGTAAGACAGGAAACAACAAGTGTTGGAGAGGATGTGGAGAAAGGGGAACCCTCTTACACTGTTAGTGGGAATGCAAGTTGGTGCAGCCACGTTGGAAAACAGTGTGGAGTTTCCTTAAAAAGTTAAAAATAGAGCTACCCTATGGCCCACCAATTGCACTATTGGGTATTTATCCCAAAGATACAGATGTAGTGAAAAGAAGGGTCATCTGTACCCCAATGTTCATAGCAACAATGGCCACAGTTGCCAAACTGTGGAAAGAACCAAGATGCCCTTCAACGGATGAATGGATAAGGAAGATATGGTCCATATACACTATGGAGTATGACGCCTCCATCAGAAAGGATGAATCCCCAACTTTTGTATCAACATGGACGGGACTGGAAGAGATTATGCTGAGTGAAATAAGTCAAGCGGAGAGAGTCAATTATATGGTTTCACTTATTTGTGGAGCATAGGGAATAACACAGAGGACATGGGGAGGTGGAGAAGAGAAGGGAGTTGAGGGAAATTGGAGGGGGACATAAACCATGAGAGGCTATGGACTCTGAGAAATAATCTGAGGGCTTTGGAGGGGAGGGCAGTGGGGGGTTGGGTGAGCCTGCTGGTGGGTATTAAGGAGGGCACGTATTGCATGGAGCACTGGTGTGGTGCATAAACAATGAATTTTGGAACACACACACAAAATTAAAAATAAATAAATAAATAAAAGAGTCTGCCTTTGGCACAGGGTCCTGGGATCCAGTCCCATATCAGCTATCAGAGGGGCTCCCTGCTCAGTGGGGGGCCTGCTCCTCCTTCTCCCTCTGCCCCTCCCTCCTGCCTGGCACTCGCACTCTCTCTCTCTTGTGCTAAGTAAATGAATAAACTCTTTTAAAAAATTATAAAGCAAGTATATATTTTATTTCATATGGGTTTGTATTTCCTAACATATGTACTGTCCTGTTCAAATAAGCTAACATTACTCCTACATAATGTTTAAGATTATGAAAAAATATGTTTGTGTTCACCGAATAATTATTTCGATACGTGTTCTATATCATCTGTAATTACACTTTGTAGAATATAAGCTTAAAGATAATTTCCAAGATCTTTAGGTAACTTGCAACCTTGGACTAATATTAAATTACTTATTAGAATATTGTTGGATACTCAGAAAACTTCAAAGGAGGACGAGAAGAATACTAGAACATTAACTGTTAGGCAAAACTTAAACATACACCCTCTACCCACCTCTATCAACTGTTAACATTTTGTTTTACTGTATCTTTTTTTTTCCTCTGTGCTCACACACAGGCATCCTTTTTCTTTTTTTCCCTACATCTTTTGGAACTAATTTGCAGATATTGTGATACTTGACTCAACATTTCAGCATGAATGGCCTAAGAATAACTCCATTATTCTGCACCATAAAACCATTTTTTCACTCCTAACTTTTTAAAAAAAATGTTAATTCCAGTTAGTTAACATATAGTATTATGTTAGTTTCAGGTGTATAACAGCAATTCAAAACTTCCATACATTACTCGGTGCTCATCAGGACAGGTGTTCTCCTTGATCCCCTTCACCTGCTCTCCCCATGCCCCGCCTCCCCCTTCCCCTTGTAACTGTGAGTTTGTTCTCTGTAGTTAAGATTCTGTTTCTTGGCTTGTCTCTTTTTCCCCTTGTTCATTTGTTCAGTTTCTTAAATCTGAAATCACATGGTATTTGTCTTTCTCTGACTGACTTAGTTTGCTTAGAATGATACTCTTCAGCCCCATCCATGCCGTTGCAAATGGCAAGAGTTCATTCTTTTTCTTATGGCTGAATAATACTGCACTGTATCTATACCACATCTTCTTTACCCATTCATCAGTCAATGGACACTTAGGTTGCTTCCATAGTTTGGCGATTGTCACCCTAAGTGAAATTACATTATTTAAATAATTTTACCTAAAATGTAATTCATGTTAAAAATTTCCCATTTGTCTCCAAAGTATCTTTAATACTTCCCATTTATTTTTTTCAACCCAGTTTCCAAACAATCCTGGATTGAAGTTGATATTTCTAGTTTGTCTTTTCGAAATCAAGAATGATCCCCTGATATTACTGACTTCTTTAAGTTGTTAAGAGTATAACATTTTTAAAAGGAGAAAATCATGGTTCTCACACAAATATAAAATGAACATGTGTCCAAGATTTTATGTATTAATCTTTAAGGGGAGAGTAAGATGTTATAAACCAGTTCACAGGAGAACCCAAAGGGCATCCACACACAGCCAGTAGGGGTATCAAAATATACAGGAGTGTCTAAAGCCTCTGAGAAATCTGGGTTATACGTATAACCCTAAGAGGCTATAGGTAGGTGCAGGAACTAATAGATGCAATATAGCCTTTTTTGTGTGGGGAAGAAGGGACAAAATCCATTTGTATATCTCTATAGATACATACAATTCACATAAATTTCTAGGTTTTTAAAAATAGTTCAAACACAATGAATGGTGTAGACCACCACAGAATCAGATAATGTGGTCGGCGTGCTAGACAGGTGGAGCATTTCATAAAACACCGAGTCACTGACTGATGGACAAATACATATATATTTCCAAATCTTTCGCAAATTTTTCTCTCTCTCCCAGCTAATGGTCATGGTAATCACAAATGATAATGTTTTCAGAAAAGACTGGTGTTAGGCTTGGCCGGATTATTTACACAGGCGGGGCAGGAGTACTCACCATGCAGGCTTCCTTGACTTTGCTTCTCAGACATCAAGTGCCAGACTGTCTGAGTAACTAGAAAAGCCACGGAATTACGTCTGTTTGGAAGCTTTCATGAGGTGTTTCCGATTGGATTTTTAAAATATCTTTGGCTATTCTTTGACTGTAAAATGAAGTTCAAGACTCTCCCCACCAGATAACTCCTTTGCAACTCAGAAATTTGGGTGAATTCTTTCTGGGAATTTGCTAAGCATGCCAGTGATGGATCTTTCTACCTGTAAGGCTGGGGTCCCAGCAACCAGGGGCCAGGACCATCTTCGTGGGAGCACAGGTAGTCACATTAAGTCAACAACTGCTCCTTTATTAAAAGCATATCTGTCAGTTTTGATTAAATAAGAACCATTCTCAAATATACATAAGATTGTCCTTGGTGGTATACTTCATTTGTCCAATTATATTCTGGTAAAAAGGAGGGCAAATTTTTATTCAACCTCTGCAAACTATTATATAGCCATGAAAAGGTATGGACGTTTAGTAAGATTATCTGAATTTGGGAGTGGCAGTAAAAATCATATTTTTTTAAAAAGTTGTATTTTGGTACGACAAATAGGGTCTACTGGATGTTTGTACAGAGTAGAAAGTTTAAGAAGAATGAGAAAGGGCTCGGTCAAATACTCAGAAAATTGAATACTACAGCAACATCAACAATATTGTAAATAAATAATGAAAATAAAATTTCTTCATCAGTTCATTCAGTCTTAAAGAATTAAATCTTGTGTTGCAGAATCATAGATTAGCAATCTTATTTCATTTGAAAATGTCCTGGGAATCCTGACTCAGTCCATTGATACAGCTGAAATTTGTCTAAACGCTGTTAGCTCAAAAACCTATAACCAAGAGACAATTATTTGAATTAGTAGTTTATAGAATCTGACTTTTTTTTTAATTTCTCAAATGCTCAACCAGTTTATTGTCTTATGTTCCTCTGTTCCAGTCTGTTTCAGACTTTATAAAAGCATAATTCAATGCAGCTCATGAACATAAGATAATCATCATTCCAGAGCCCCAAGAAGAAGAGCCAGAAAGTAACTGTTCTAAAATGAGAATGTCTGTGTTACACGTAAGAAGAAGGGAAGTTCTCTCTTGCACTGTATCTGTGCACTAAAATTGCAGGACATGCAAATGCCCAATTTCTGCAAGGTTAACTGTAGCATCTTAGAAATGATTCCATATGGCAAAGCTAAATTTGGTGTTCTTTTCCCGAAATACATTAGACTGTCCCTTCACAAGCCAAGAAATTCATCCAGACAAACTTGTTTGGCCACGTAATACTATTACCGGCCAGACAGAACTGGAAGAGGTCACTGTCTGGTAACAGATATTGATAGAGATCATAATAAAGGGATGCAAGGTGGAAGAAAGGGCATGCACAAAAGATGAGCCTACCATTTTAAGACAAAATAGAAATGCCGTATTATTTTCTTCTTTTTTTAAGATTTATCTATTTACCATAAAAGAGAGAGAGGGAGTGCATGAGTGTGGGGGGAGAGGCAGAAGGAGAGGGAGAGAGAGAAAGAAAAGAATCTTAAGCAGGTTCCATGCCCAGTGTGGAGCCCAACATGGGGCTTGATCTCACAACCTGAGATCATGACCTGAGCCAAAATCAAGAGTGGGCCACTCAAATAACCGAGCCATCCCGGAGCCCCAGAAATGCATTATTAATGGCACAAACAGCAGCCATTTTAATTTTGTTTCAAATTTTTAGTTTAAATATTTTGTTTATAAAAATACCTTCAGGAAGGAATAAAAGAACATTAGTACAAGTAGACAATTATATATCTCCCCATAAATTACAAACAATTTGACGTATGGCCTTTGAGCTACCACACTTAAGAGAGCATATGTGTGGTCCTTACAATTACAGATTTTCTTCAGTGAAGCAACAATAAGGTCCTCTGGGGAAAAGCAGGGTATTTCACTGCTGCTCTCACCAAAAAACTCATTTGAACTAAAGGCATTTAAAATTACCTCACCCAGCAAGGCTTTGTTCTTAGATGCTTCCCTTTGTTCCAATTCAAATGCACGGCAAGACCCCAGAATTGCAAATTGCTCTCATTGTATTTATTCAAAATGGAAGAACTCGAGAGATTTGATCAAGAAATCTGAATATCTTTATGAGACAAAGTAAATGAGAGAAGATTGTCAATATCCTTTATTTGGCAACATTAAGATGGAAACCACAATCTAAGATAAGGACAGGAAGAACTTACATTGAATATCTGTAATTAAATAATACAGCATGTATCCCTTTATCAGTTGGCTAAAAAAAAAAAAAAAAAAAAGCTGGCATATCCACCAGGAGGCATTTTGAGGCAAAAATTTAAATTAGACATTTGCAATGATGATGATTAGTGTAGATAGATTGTTTTCTTTCTAAGACATTCAGGAAAGACAAGAAATCTTTATTCTTATCTGTGTTGTAAATGGCACTTTTTGCCACAGAAGTGCTGCTTACTTCCAGAATCTTCTAAAATGCCATCAAACTCTTTAAAATGCCTTCTTAAAGCAAGAAGTATTTTAATTTAGTTTTAAGATATTTTAGGCTTATTAACCTCAATAGCGAACTTGAAGATTTTCCATTAAATGAGCTCTCCCTTGGCCTATTATAGACGTATTACAATTCTGCTGCCACTACCGGCCTTTCTTAAGACCGTAGCAGTAGGCAGAAGACGATTTGGTCAAACAAACAAAAAAGGAACAAACCACAGAACTATTTGATGTCATTATCAAATGTCACTGATAAATACACTTTCTCCCAAGATGGGTGCTAGTAGAGGTGCCATTACCTGTCATTTATTTTTATCACCTTCATTTTCGGCAAATGCACAAATGAATAAGTATCTTTTAGATATGAAAAGTGATATATGGATAATGTATTTTGGAGAATATAACAATTTAATGCTGCTTCAAAAGCTACCGTTTTATGCTTTTAAAGAGTTTTCCAGTAAGTAATAGTACAAAGTACACTAGATTTCTCAGCCTTCAAGGAAAATGAAAGTCATTATTGTACTTTATCCCACCTTCTTCACCATGTTTTGTGTTATCCATCATTTGTGTTTTGATAGAATTTCAAGATATTGTCCCTAAAACCCTGCAACTGGAGGCTTCAGGGATCTGATGACCTGACAAAGGGCTGGGAAGATTTTCCCAGGATAACCAGCCACCTCATTCAGCCTCAGGCCTTCACGACACCCACCTCCCTGCACCTTCTGGATGCCGTGGAACCAAGAGGGGCTGCTTTTCCTCATTGCTCAACTGCTGTCTCCTTTCTCTTTGGCCCCCCTCCTTGGGGCCCCGCAGACCCATTATAGTTAAGTTCCTGCCTAGTTTGTGCCTTCCCTCCACCTCTCAAGGGTGCAGACTGACTCTTTCTCCTTTTTGGGGCCAAGCACAGTGTCTGCTCAGAAGGATACACTGAGTCCTTTAAAGAAAAAGAGAAAAAGGTCTACCCATAATACTTGCATTATGAACAGACTCCTTATAAAGCAAAGAACAAAGAATCACACAACTGATTTTATCAGCCCTAAGAAACGTAAATTAGAGGGAATAACCCTTTTTCTCAGCCAGGCAGAGACTCTGCATGGGTACATTTTTGCTGGATCACAATGACCTATTTAATGCTATGGAGAACACCAAATACATGCTCTATTTACAAACTTCAAAGGAAATTAGCTATTTATATTTTTCTACTTGACCTTTTATCCTCATGTTATACATGAAGATGATTGAATTTATCTGTATTGTCAGTGTGACCCATTCAGAGTTGAGGATCTAACAGTGGAAAATAATCAAGATTGACTTTAAAGCCTCATGAATATAAGTTGTTTTTTTTTTTTTTTAATATATTGAATGAGAAGCTGAAATGGGGAGAGGAAGCCTGAATTATTGGAGGGCCCAGTCAGAATATGTTTTTCAACATAAGAATCAGAAGTAATGAGCACCTCATTATTTACATACAGAAACTAATTATTTTGTTCATTCTAGTAAGGTGAGGAAAAAAAAAATGTCACCATCAAAGCCCTACAATATAGTCAGCAAACGTGTAGGTCACGTGGCATGAGTAAGCAAAGATCCCAGATGTTCAGTAACATGGAATAGAATGAAATACAAACTCTCATCCACCTAAAATTTTTCCAGCTCTTAGAATCAGACCTGGCAATGTTCTCTTAGATATTAGGGTCCCTGGTTAAGAGGTGTGAGAGCCCAGGTTCAAAGACAAGGCCCAACACAAGAGAAACTATTGCCATTCATCAAGTTCAGAAATGGAGAGACTGCCCCCACTCCCCACAGAGGTTGCACAGTCATCAAAGCCACAGTTGTGCTTAAAGACAGGTGTTCTGGGCGCTGGGGGTACGGGAAAGGCCCCATTTGTAGCATTTGCTGATTTCTATGCTATCAATACTCCCACATGGCCCATTTCAAGCTGTCAGCCTGAGGTCCCGAAACCAGAGTTGGGCAGAGAGGCTCAGTAGCCTCTCTATTTTTTTTTAATCCATTTACATGGAAATAACATGTATTTCCATGATCTGGATGTTGTAGGTGAAAATGACCTCGACCACATAGATAATTGCAAAATGTGGATCACTAAATGAAGAGGGAGAGTATTGTTACCTTTCAGAAGTACAATTTATGAAATTGTAAGTATAAGATTTTTTTTAAAGATTTTATTTATTTATTTGACAGAGATCACAAGTAGGCAGAGAGTGGGGGAAGTAGGCTCCCCACTGAGCAGAGAGCCCGATGCAGGGCTCGATCTCAGGACCCTGGGATAACGACCTGAGCCAAACGCAGAGGCTTTAACCCACTGAGCCACCCAGGCGCCCCATAAGATACAATTTTTAAAGTATTTGTGTTTAACAACCGGCTTGTGAGATTCCTGAAAATGTAACAGGATTCTGGCTAGCGCTCAGAGCACCAGGGCTCAGCACCTTGGGCAGCTCCTAGGACCTTAGCTCTATCCACTGTGGAACTGTATTGAGATGATGGTCTGGGCTCTCATAAAACAGAAATGCACGGGGTGCCCGGGTGACTCAGTGGGTTAAAGCCTCTGCCTTTGGCTCAAGTCATGGTCTCAGGGTCCTGGGATCAAGCCCCGCATCGGGCTCTCTGCTCAGAAGGGAGCCTGCTTCCTCCTCTCTCTCTGCCTGCCTCTCTGCCTACTTGTGATCTCTGTCTGTCAAATAAATAAGTGGAATCTTTAAAAAAAAACAAAAAACAAAAAAACAGAAATGCACACTCCAACACTGTCACATTTACTATTGTTGGTAACACCAGCCAACAACAGAATTCAGGAAGAGCTTGCTGGAGTTCTCACTGGCTTTTGCCGGTCAGAAATGACTGGTGGGGTGCCTGGGTGGCTCTGTCAATTCAGGTCATGATCTCAGGGTCATGGGATCGAACTAGGTATGTGGTCTGCTTCTCTCCCTCTCCCTCAGCCCCTCCCCCTGCTCTCTCTCTCGCTCTCTAAAATAAACAAATAAATCTGAAAGACAGACAGACAGACAGTGGCTCCCTGCTGTTCCCTCCAGCTCCTGACCCTACTTAACTGCTTCAGTTCCTCGAATCCTTCCTTGGTTTCTTCCTGGGGAGTCCTTCCCCTCTCCAAGATGCACTGAGTGCATTTTCCACCAGGGTCCCCCTGACTGCTCAGCGACTGAGACTTCCCCCATGTACAAACAGCTCACACTGAGCTGTTTAATATGTAGTTCTCTTCCTGGGGCCATTGCCTAGGTTCAGGGGAAGTCAGAACAGCAAGTAACAGCACCTCTCCTGGTTCCTAACACTTCTTTATCCACATCCCCATTATTCAGCAGCATCAACTTCCTTTCCCATTCATTAGTAAATTATGATACAGCCTTTATGGCTAAGAGAATTATTGTTTCAGCTTAAGCCAAGTATAACCTATAAAAAAGCTGCCTGGATTCTAATTAATGGTGTATCAGAACGTTCTCATTGAGTTAGTACAATCATTGCTCCATCTGGCTCTCTTCCCTCCATCCTTCTGCCTCTCTGTAATACCACCATGCCAACTGATCTTCCGAGACCCAGCTGAGAAAATACCACTCGCCCTGCTCCCAGACCTTCACTAGTTCCCGTTATGCCCCGAATACATTGCATCCAAAGCTTTCCACAACTTGAATTAACCTAACCTTTTATCTTCAGTTTCTTTGCCATATACACCAAGTTCCAGATGAGTCAGATTTTATGTCAATCCATAAATTCTTCTGTTTCCACATCTCTGCTCATCCTTCCCATCACATAGAATATTCTTTTCACCTCCACCTGTCAGAATCCTGCCTGCGCTTCCCGGTTCAGATCCAATCACACATCTACCCTGAGCTAGAGATGAGAGGCTCCCTCTTTTGTCAGGCCAAATAAATACATTTGCACTCACAGCCGTGGTCACACGCCAATTTTAAACCCCCTGAGTGAATGAGCCTTTGCTTACCATTTTTTGTATGTTCCACCATCTGGCCAAGTACTTAGAAATAGTTTTTAAGTTTCTATATATTATTCTTCTATAAATTCCTTATGGTGATTAGAAATTCCTGAGGTAAAGACCTTTTATTATTATTCTTACCCTTTATAGTACTTAGGATTTACTTATTCAGCTCCTAATAAATATTTGTTAACGAAATGAGCTGAAATTGTCAATTTTCCCCCTTAAAATACAAGTAGGAGTTTTGTCTATCTCAGACTTCAGAATATTCTCAGAATTTCAACAAAGAACAGTAGCTGAGCACCCATAACACACCCTTGAGGCCTCAAAATAGCTGCAAATAATGAAGTTTGTTTCCTATGCTTTTGAGGCATTTTAAAGCTATTTACCTAGAGCAGCTATTAGGCAAAATGAGATCGTGGTTCAGAATCTTAAAGAGGAATGCAAATGAAAATAAATATTGTTATTATTGAAATATATAAATGTATTTTAAGAGACAGACCTAAATCTGCTTAGGATCTATAGACTTTAAAAATGCATATTTCAAAGCATGAGTGGTGTCACGGGTGAAACATTCCAAGAGTGACTTCTGAGAGCCAGGAAAACACAGACAGGTCTGCTCCGTGGCATCTTAGGACTCAGCTCCTTTAGGACTTAGACAATCCACTGCTAGTGATACTTCAGAACGCTAGCAAGGCTTGTGAAGACATACATGCACCGCTGTTAAATTGGAAAAGGAAAACACTCAAGCAACTTCTGTGTCTACAAACAGTACAGCGTTAGATTACAGCAGGATGGAATGACGTATGTCTACGGGCTCTTGTTTAAAAGGCTGCCCATAACATGCTAGTATGTTATTAAAGGTAAAAAACAGGTTGCAAAAAAAGGGGAAAAAATCCAAATTGTTGAAAATAGTATGCAAGATGTCATTTATTTAATGTCCTGTGTACGTGTGTACTTAACTTCTATTTGTGAACATGCACGCGTGTGCCTGTGTGTACATCTGAGCAGGTTTGCGGTGCATGTACTCATCGATGTATGTCTACATGCACACCCATGTTTATACTTACTGCTTATTTGTGAAATATATATAAATTGGGCATGTACATAGATATACTTTCACAGATTTTTAAATACAATCATGGATAAAAAGGTAAAGAAAGATTTGGAAAATTCTGTAAATAATTACCTCTGGGTGGGGGCTTAAAGGAGGGAAGAGTGAAATTTTACTTCACTCACTTAGAAATATAAAAAAACAAAAAAAAAGGAATAAAAGTTTAGGACTTCAACACTGTGGTATTGATTTGGAGCCCCGTCCCGATTTATGAACCAAACTTGCAATGTACCTGAGGCCTTTCCTTAAGAATGACCGTCCCCTTCAGCTCAGGTCATGATCCCAGGGTCCTGGGATCGAATCCCACATCGGGCTCCTTGCTCAACAGGGAACCTGCTTCTTTGCCTGCCTCTCTGCCTGCCTCTCTGCCTACTTGTGCTCTCTGTCTGTCAAAATAAATTAAAAAATCTTAAAAAAAAAAAAAATGACCGTCCTTACTCCATCCTGGGATCTGCTGATTACAAATGGCTCACAACGAGGCTGCGTGCAGGATCATTTGAAGCAGGTGTCCTCATGATCTCAGTGGGCAGCAGCAGGAGCGCCCCAGCCCACTCACCTTCCTTCAAACCTGCCTGGCCCCAGAGGCCCATGGGGATGAGCTCTAGAGGCAGACTATGTCCTGGGGCCTCGTCCATGCTCAGCTCCTTGAACCTGTCACAAGAAATGCCACGAGCACGTGACAGTGATAAAATGTTCTCATGCTCAGATGCCTATCAAGGAACCAGATCCTGAATTCATCTGTTAAACAGGCCACTGGTTTTGACTTACAAGGGAGAAAGAGTTCTTTTTTTTTTTTTTTTGAAACAGAGTTATAGCATGTTTATTCAAGTTTAAAAGGGTATTTTTCACATCAAAAGATGATTTAATATCGGATTACTTTTTAAATGAGCTGCCTTAGTGCATTTAAAATGTACTTTGATTTACAAATACTTGTCTTAGCCTCACATACTAAATAATACTTAAAGGCAGCACACACACTTTCCCTTTGGATTGGAGTCTGAAACCAAACCCAAGGCACATTTTCCCATGCCAGCCTCTTAAAGCATATTTTGGGCTAAGAATATCTGTTTTCTGTTTTCTTACTGTGCATCTCAAGATGTAATTTCTGTAACAGCTCCCAGTAAGTATTTTAGATCTTCATGCTGGATTCTCTTAGTCGCTCATTCAGCACATATTTATTAAATTCCTTCTCCCTCCATTCTCTGGTCCTGTGCCTGGGTACAAGTATAAACCAAACTGACAGTTCAAGTCAGTGAGGGCAGCAGACTCCAATCTGGCAAGGTCGTAAATAAAAGGAAAACATCATATATTGCATTATCTACCTGAAGAGGGGAGGCACGGCTGGCAGGCTGCAGGTGGCAGGACTGAGAGCTCTTCTCTGTGGAAGGGATAAGAAGCCAAGGCCCCAGGAGCTGGATGTGAGATGTGCAGTGAGATATGCAAAGGTCCTGAGGTGCAGAAAGGTTTACACCACACCTGGGAACAGGTGTGTCTGTGTGTCTGGAGCACAGAGACCAAGGACCATGGCAGAGGAGGGGAGGGGGGGTGGACAGGAATGTGTGTCAACAAGAACACATGTGTTTAAGGGTGGCATTTCAACTTGAACCCTTCTCTAGTTAGTTTGTATTTACCTAATGGGCTTGTAGTTTTCTGGATATGTTCTCAGGCATATAGTATAAAAAGTCAAGTAAAGCTCTTTGTGAACTTGCCGCAGAATGCCAACCACAGTGCAGCTCTCTACTTCCTACTGGGAGGACATATTCTACCAGGAGGTGGGGAGGAGGAGGCCAGAGAGGTGCTGTCTACACCGCTGGAGGGGATCTGATAGAACACCCTGGGTTCTGGGCAGCTTGATGAATACCACTTGGGATGGACTTCAGCTGATGTGTTCATGGAGGGTGTAATCTGCACAATGTTATAGGAAAGTCCTGCTCCCCACCACAGCCACCAGAATTCTCTTCTTAATGGCCAAAGCTGGCCATTATGTTCTCCCAGCTGAGAAACTCCAATGACTCCCCAGCGACTGAGTGATAAATAACTCTTCAGGGGAACTTACAAGGCCCTTTGCAAGTGAGTCCCGAAATCCCTTTCTTACACTGTCCACTTCTACTTTGCTGGGGTCGAACTCAAGATTACTTCATTTCCCATCTGGGCAAGCACAGACCAGTCTCTATGTTATGGCATATGGTACCCCCTCCTAGGAATGACCAACCAACTCCTTTGCAAGGTAACTTAACTGCTGATCCTACAAGCCAGCTTGCCACAGCTGTTGGAGGGCCGGTCAGGGTACTGAGGAAACAGAGGACTCCCACATGGTTAGCCAGGTCAGCCACATCGGCCTGGCCATCAGAGGTGACGAGATGAGGGTGCCATGTTTTCCTGATGGCCAAGATCTTTTTAAAGCCTTCCCTCATTAGGCAAAGTTGTGTGTTAGGGGTGGGGATGGAAATAAGGAGAAGTTTAGAGGTGAAGGAAGCAGCATGTGCCAAGATCCTGTGGCAAGAGGAAGCATGTTCTGCTTGAAGAAACAGGGGAAGACCAGAGTTCTGGAATGCAGACAGTGAGTCAGGTAAGGGGAAGCCAGTGGAAGTGGGCTCTGGTCAGGTTTCTGAAGAGTATAACTACCTTCTTCTTTAATTAAATGTCACTGAGCTGGTGGGTGATCAATATCCAATCGGAGATGCAGAGTATGCCACAGGAAATAGCAATAGACCCAACTGCATATTAAACATTAAATTGGTTCTTTGTCTACAATGGGTAAAAGGGGGGAAAATGGTGATAAACCAAAATGTAGCCAGGCGCACTGATAAAATTCAGTTCAACAAATCGTTCCTGGCCGGTGAGGTCACTAAGTGTGTGTGGGAGACACGTGGACTGGGGCATCAGTGATTTGGGGAGCATTTCCATACTGACAGGAAACGGAGTGGGATTTCATAACAAAATAAAGAAGGTGCAGAAACTCCATATAACCTGTGACAATTGCATTGGGTCTTCAGCCACTCAGAGGCTGAAGAGGCTTCCACTTTTGGAAGGAAGAGCAGTGGGCTTCAGGTGCTAAAACAAAAATAGGAACAGCTGGTGTATTCCAGGGGCATCGAGGAGAACTGCCTATTTGGAATGAAAGGGAAAAGGGAAATTGTTAAGAAATTGCAATATTAAGGAAAAAAATGCCAAAGAAGAAAGATAGATGGGTTGGAAATAATCAACCTAAAAAGAAGGTTAAGGCGTGATTTAAAAATATGCTTATAAGAATCCATGAATAGGGTTTCAAGTTAGTATTACTTGAAGTTATTACAGGCAAAGCTTGGCTTGGAGGAAATTAAGAATTTCTTGATAATTAAAATATGAAATAGTATGGTAAGAGGATGGAGATCTCTGAGTCTGCCTTAATTAGGTGCTAAAAATAGATGTTTCTGAAAGTCCTGTTTCCTTTCTAGGCCATCCAACATTCTGGAGAAGAGCTTTTAATCTCCACAATGTGCTAATTGTTTCTAATGGCCTGTAAACAAACTCCCTAAGCTATTAACCTTCTCTCTTTAGCTAGAGATTCAGGAAATTAGTCTTTGAAAGGAAAGTCCCCAGCAGGTTGCCCAAGGGGGTGTCCAGAAGTAGAGATATTGTCACTTTATTTGGAGGGGACTCAAGGTCAAGCCACAGCTGCAAATTTGTGATGTGGAATAGATAAGCCACAACCTTTAAAAAGAAGAAGGAAGGAAGGAAAGGAGGGAGGGAAAGACTCCTCTCTCCTTGTTCAGTTTAGTCATGCTCCTATCTACAGGGAAAAATGTAAATGATAGTACCTCTCAAACAGCTTTCAGACACAGAAATCTGTAATTCCAGGATTTTCCAAAAATACTAAAACAATATCCCCCAACTGACAAGAATGCTTGACCTTCGACCCTTGTGAGTTAAAATCGATGCCATGTTGAAAAATGAGTTTCATTTATGCTTAGGAAGTTCACGGCCACCTCAGCTATCTGGCTGGGACTGTGTGTGTGTGGGAATTCAAGTTGCTCCCCTCTGTTCTGTTTATCTGCTTTAGAACATGAAAAAATTCATTTAGTTTGTTCTGAAAGAAGAATCATGGAATAGCCAAAAATGTTTTGACCAAGATGGCCAATGCAAAGAGACTTTTCCAACCATGCTCTAAATTTATGTGAAACTACAGTAATTAAACTATGGCCTTGGCACAGAGTGAGTGAGGAATGGAACAGAAGTGGATACTTTCCCTAAAGGCGTCCAAAAGAGATGCAGATGTATCTGTATGATTTCAGGTTGCGACTCTAACATTTCAAATCAATTGATAAATGGGGTTGGAATAATTAATAATGATAAAAATCATGGAAGTTGGATGTCTCAGCATTCTTCAACACAGAAACTTAGAAAGGTCAAAGAATACAATATTTAAAGAAA
>RCUC01154508.1:0-84448 GCA_003697995.1 Taxidea taxus jeffersonii
ACATGATCTCCCTGATATGAGGAAGTGGAGATGCAACGGGGGTGGGAGTTAAGGTGGTAGGAAAAGTAAAAATGAAAGAAGATGGGATCGGGAGGGAGAAAAACCAAAAGAGACTCTTAATGTCATAAAACAAACTGAGGGGGGTGGGGGGAAGAGGGGTTGGGTGAGGGTGGTGGGGTTACATCATATGTTTAAATAAATCTTAAAGTAAAAAAAAAAAAAAAAAAGAAAGAAACATGATTTTCTCAATGTTTCTTGATGAATTCTCCACTGACTTCACAGGATTCTATCTTTCTATAGCACTTGTTACATGCCTATATATGATAATCTTTATCAATTGTGTTGTAATCAACTACCTATATAACTGTCTTCCCTTATAGTTTGTAAGCTTTATAGGGAAAGTCATTGAGTCCACTTTGCCTGGGCATGCCCTCAGCACATAGAAGAGTTTGTAATATTCAATAAATGCTTTTTCATGATAACCAATACATATATTTATGGATCCTTAATCATACTATTAATATTTAATAATTGAATCATGGATATTACCAATAGCATTATTTATTCTCCTTCATCAACAGTACCTTATTATTAGGGTCTACTGTAATATGAAAAGGTACACAATAAAACTCATAGAAGTAAGAGTAACCCTTAAATGGTCCTCCTTTCCCCACTTCCTAACCCCATGATTTCCCTACCTAATCCAAAGGACTGAAATTGGAAATTTGATGGTATATAATGCCTTTGATTATGTTAGATTGCACAACAAAAGTGATTTTGGAGATTTAATGAAAGTTACTGATAAATT
Source organism: Taxidea taxus jeffersonii (assembly GCA_003697995.1). Classification (NCBI taxonomy): domain Eukaryota; kingdom Metazoa; phylum Chordata; class Mammalia; order Carnivora; family Mustelidae; genus Taxidea; species Taxidea taxus. The sequence continues at coordinate 809 of RCUC01154508.1, forward strand.
GAATTTAGTTAATCCAAAGGGAGATGATTCTAGTGAATCAGCCAAATTTAATCACATTATAAGTTTTCTTTAACTAGTATCAGAAGAGGAAATCAGAGATTCAAAGCATAAGAAAGACCTGAAATTCCAACACTGGTCTCAAGATGGAGGGTGCCACATGAGGGAAAAAATTCAGGTCACTTCAAGGAATAGAGAGTAATCCCAGGGGGCAGCCAGCAAGAAAATGGGGAACCTTAGACCTACAGTCCATAAGGAACTGGGTTCTGCCAATGATCTGGATGATCTTGAAATGGATTCTTCCCCAGAGCACTCGGGCAAGAGCTCAGATCTGCTGACAATTCAATTTCTGCCTTGGAAGACCAAGTAAAGAACCCAGTTAAGTTTGCCCAGGCTTCTGACTTACAGAACTACAAGCTAATAAATATATGTTGTTTAAGCTGCTCAATTTGTGATAATTTGTTATAAAGTGATAGAATCCTCATACACTAAGAGACTGTCCTTGTTTTAAAGGAGGGGTTCCCAATTATTATGATGTTTGTCATATGCTATGAGTAATATTTTGCTGTGGTTATAAGATGCAAATGAGTACAGACATCATATAAACATGGAGGATAGTTATATTTTCTCCCACAATATTCAAAAGTTTACAGAAAAACATTGCTCCTTTATTCTTTAAATCTGACCTAATCTTCTACCAGAGACTATCCCACATAGAATAAAACCATTCCCACCAAATAACAGTATTTCATTCACTTATGATTTTTATACTTAAAAATCCAAATCCTTCACAGAACTATTTTAAAGTTTTGTGGGTTTGGGGTTTTTTGTATGTGTTTGTTGTTGTTGTTGTTGATATTATTGTTGTTGGTGGTGGTGTTGTTGTTGGTTTGTTTTATAGTTTGGGTTTTTTTTTTCTTTGTTCGTTTTTGGTTTTTTTGGACTGCTCAGGCTTTTCAGGTAGATGTTCCATCTTTACATCCTTGCCTTTTTATTCTTTTCTTTCTCAAAGCGCAGTGTGGGTATATCAGGGAGCTTACTTTATTCTTATGACTTTGGAATAGGAAGGATGCTGGAATGCCCTTTGTCCTTTGGCTCCTCTACTCTCAGAGGAGATCTCTTACCTGTCTGGCTAGCGCTCCTCCTGCTGGATTCCACTGCTTAATTCACAGTCAGACCTCCCCGTAAGGCTTCATCGAGCATACAAGACTTCACCTCAGCCCCTGACAATACTGTCAATCTCCTTGTATCTCTTCTACGTGTTCCATCTAGAACCTGGAATAAACAACCCATAACTAAACCTCTAATCACTGCAGTAGGGTCACATCACCTCAAAAGTTCCCAGCAGGGGAACATACAAGCATTCTACCCACACCTCAGTCACTTGAACCAAATGGGAAAGCTAAACCACATTCTCCTTCAGGCAAACAAAGCTGAGTTACAGAACTTAGCATCTCCTCCCAGAGTTCCAGATATGCATCTAGGTAAGCGTTCCCAGCCTTGGCAATTCCTTCAATTTATATAACACACCTTCTCCTGTCCAAGCCAAAATCTGAAAATGGGAGATTCTTCACTCCTTTACTTATCTTTCTCACCCTTTATTTCTCAAAATTCCTTGGGACCAAAATGGACAAGCTTTGAGCTATCTGTCTACTGATTTTATATCATATCTTCCTACCATACTTACCAAGCCAATGAGGACTATTCATAGAGGTGGAAGTTGTGCCCTCTACACTTAAGGAAAAATTTCAAAAGTCTGTGCAATTGATGTATAAACATTGGTACATTAAGAAAATTTAGAAAATAACTACTCCAAGGCTTCTTTCAAACTTATTACCTTTTGGAAAAACAATGGAGGGGCAGTTCAGAAATTAAACATTAATTCAATCTTAATCTTTGCATACTGCCATAAAATTCCTGATCCTATCTACCCACCATCTGAAACCAACAGAAACTTCAATTTAGCTAGATTAAAATCAATAGAAACAGAAAGTCAAGAAAGAAAATCGGAATAATATAATCAAAGTATCACCTCAGATATATGAAAACGCCATAAAGTTGAGAGAAATCTCAATGTAGTTTTTTTTTTACTTTTCTCATCTTTGATAAACATTAAGTAGTTAACAAAGTCACAGAAAAAGATTTTACCTGAATCTTACCGTGTTACAGGAGGAAAACAAATGCTATTTTACTAAATTACATCAGATGCTATAATGAGACATCTAGCCTTCCCATGGCATTAAAGGCTTTATCAAATTTAGTAAAATAGTAAATTTTAAAATTTAGTAAAATTTAAAGGACATTTCCATGTGATGACTTATGATAGGTTCAGACTATATCACTGTAATATATAAAGGGCCAGCTTAAAAAAGGCTTCATTCTCTAATTTTTTTTTAAAGGTTTTATTTATTTATTTGACAGAGATTGATCACAAGTAGGCAGAGAGGCAGGCAGAGCGAGAGAGGGGGAAGTAGGCTCCTCGCCGAGCAGAGAGCCCGATGTGGGGCTCGATCCCAGGACCCTGGGACCATGACCTGGGATGAAGGCAGAGGCTTTAACCCACTGAGCCACCTAGGCGCCCCTTCATTCTCTAATTTAAAGCAAAGGTAGTATTTCCACATATCTAGAACTCTTTAAAACATCCAAGACCACCATTGTGGACAGAAACAGATCTAGCATCATGAGGGATACTTCCTTGCTGATTCAAACTTGGATTTTAACTAAATCCTAGCTTTGGATGAAATTTAAATGTTCACAAATTAAAACATGTTGTTTTTGAATCCTTTTCTCAAATGTATAGTGTTTATCCAGCTTTCTTATAGAGACTTGGCTGAAAATATAAGGTAAGAAATAATCTTTTCTCTACATTTCAAAGTCTCTTACTGTAAGAATAAAAGAGAAGTATAGCATTGTGCTAATTTATTTTTAATCATTTCCTGTGATTTATTATGTAGGACACTGGACACTCCCTAGAAAGCTAGAATTCTGCACCAGAGCATATTCAGCATGCCATTTATTTATTTAAGTCTATATGACTGCAGTTGCAGTATCTGCTATTACCAGGAAGTTCTCACAGTCGTAGAGAGTTTGCTAAATGAAAATTCCACTGTGTGGTCTGTCAGCTGCAGAGATTTCCACTTTCTATGGAGAAATGTCAGTAACAACTTAATTTCCTCCTGTTGTGTGAGCATCTTTTATCAACAAAATGTTCCCAATAATCACATCACATTTTAGAATGTTGCCTTTGGTTTATACAGACTGAGGAGTTAAGTGAGAGAAAGAGCAAAGGGAATTGGGGGAAAAATAATTGTGTGATAAAGAGAGCTCAGTGACTACTAGCTGTGTATGAAAATGAAAAGTGTGCAGATTAACCGATCTGATACCATTTCTATTACTCTCATTTATTAAAGCTTTAGCAAACTGTTTACCCTGCTGTTTAGCTCTTGCAAGAGTGACTCTGATCTCATGAATGTCAGCACTTGCCCTCCAGATTTACTCAGCTTTCAGCATGGATACCTTTCTTGTCCAGCTCTTCAAAGCGAAGAAAAAAGGAGGAAAAAAGCATCCAGTGAGAGATTACAACACCCTCCCCAGGGAATCCCTCCTGAGATCTTCTGGCTGTAAGAACATGTTGAGAAGCAGCTCAGTGTGCCATAATCCATACCGAATGTGACTGGAAACTTCTGTGCCAGGTGGGTCAAATGTGATCCTGATGCCAACACAGAGCGGGCAAGGCGGGGATCCATATCTGGCATCTCTGTCAAGTAGTCATCATCTATAATTTCTTATTGTCAAAAGCCAAATTCATTCTTTGCTAAAGAATTTCACATTTTGCCAAATTAATAACAGCAGGCAAAATATTCACCAAAAATATATAGGCAATTATAATTCTGTTATTTCAAATTGGGACTAGAATTTGGACTAACGTTCTAGGTTATCTAAAATGTAGAAAAATCTCTAGAAAATGTGAGCAATTTAGTAACTACCTTAAGGCAGAATCCATGAAACTATATTCTTATGCCATTCAATCTGGTTATACGAAATCCTTTTCATCTGAGCTCATCTGAGAGCCTACTTTATTACAAAAGCTGTGTCAATCTAACAACAAAGGAACAAAATAAATTTTAGACAAAGGTGTATGTGTATAAGACAAATGTAATTGATTGGTAAATTGAAAATAGGATGTTTATCCAATATGCTGAAACATTACAAATTCTTTTTTCTGTTCCTTGTCCACCTCTATGGTATATTTCTCTGTTCCAAACCTGTTTAATCTCTCACATTTAGTATTTCCATAGCCTCCTATTGAGTCTCACTCCTTTCTCCCCTCTCTGCTGTCTATTCATCTCCTACACCTCCACTCTGGCACCATATTCAGCTTACTAAAATCTAGCTGTGATCATGTCACTTCCCTGTTGGACATTTTACAGATTTCATTTCCTACAAGTCCAAACAACTTACATTCAAATATATTTACAGTCTCTGAACTTTCTTTTCAGACTCATCTACTCCTTCACTGTTACTTACCCCTACTGACAAATTCCACTCATAGAGTGTTCACTCTTTATACAGACTCTAGCTTCTTCTAGTTACTTCACATAATCTTGTAAAAGAGGGTAACTTCTATCTCTATGCCTTTACACATACCCCATATACCTAAAATGCCAGCTCCTCTCACAGTCTTATTACTCTTAGCACCAATGTTATCACAACCTACCCTGACTATACAATGTGGAATTTATTTACCCCACAATATGTCCACATAGAAGATAACTGTTTGTTTAGAGACTCCTATCCCTATGAACTCTGGCCTCCTTAAATCCAGGGCTTATTCAATTTTTTTAAAATAAGAATTATAGAAATTTTGTAAATGTCTATTGAATAAAAGCATATAAGAGCCTAGTAAACTAATATCTGCTGTTCTTTCCTATTGCTCTATCCATCCCAAAATATTGATACTATTGGTTCATTAGTTCTAAGACAATGTAATCTATTAATACCTGTGATATAATTGCTGGGTCTATTGTAATTTCATTGATAAAATAAATTACAATCATACCAGCTGTGGTAAACAGACACCAGGGCTTTACTTGGATTGTATTATTTTATTGTAAATGAATTCAGCTGAGATGATACAATACATAGTCCCAGTTAGCAGCACTATAGACTTATTTGTGGCAGCATCATATGGCTTTTCCTGAATAATAGATTTCACAGATCCTGAGACATTATTAAGAACATCCACGTGAAACAATAAGAACGTATCTTATGGTTTCACATCTAATTCTCTACAAATGTAAATCTGATCCTCCTGACACTGAACTTTTATAATCTCTAATAAATTGAGGGAAAACATTTTTTCCCACCCCAAGAACTGTATAGCTAACTACCATCAGTTTACCTTTTTTCAAAACATGGAGTTCATTTTATTAATAAACAACAAAGGCAAGGAAGATAACAATGATTGTTTTGTTTATTAAATAATATATTCTTTTAAAATTGTTTTCTTGAGTTAACTTTAAATTATTCAGATTATTTCAAATTTATCACTAAGGATAGGTGCACAATCTTTCACTTTCTTATAAAAAATGGGTATCATCTGGTAAAACTTTAAGTGCATTTGAACATTTGAGAAATATTTGATAGGCTTTTATGAAGATGCTTTATTTATTTTATTTATTTATTTTGTTGAGTAGGCTCCACACCTGATATGGGGTTCAAACTTACAACCTTGAGATCAAGAATCACATACTCTAATGACTGAGCCAGCCAGGAACCCCTATGAAGGTGCTTTAGAAAGCAAAGATATTGCTTTAAAATATGGCAAATCTTTAAATGCTTACAGAATGACAAAGGATTTAAATTCTAGGAAATACTATTAAGACTAACATGGATTTTTCTTCTTTTTCAAGATTTTATTTAAATTCCAGTTAGTTAAGTACAGTGTAATATTAGTTTCAGTTGTAGAATTTAGTGATTCATCACTTACAGAGATTATAGAATGCCTTTTGAAAATCCACGTTTAAGAAGTTGATGAGGATGCAGAGAAAGGCAAACCTTCTTGCACTGATAGTGGGAATACAAACTGGTGCAGCCACTTTGGAAAATAGTACAGAGGTTCCTCAAAAAGATAAAAAATAGAACTACCCTATGATCCAGCAATTGCACTAATAGGTATTTACCCAAAGAATACAAACATACTCATTTGAAAGGACACACACACCCTGATGTTTACAGTAGCATTATCAATAATAGCCAAATTATGGAAATAACCCAAGTGTTCATCAACTGATGAATGGATAAAGAAGATGTGTGGTATGTGTGAGTGTGTGTGTATAATACATGTATATATGTGTGTGTGTGTATAAAATCTATAATGGAATATTATTCAGCCATCAAAATGAATGAAATCTTGGGGCACCTGGCTGGCTCAGTGGGTTAAAGCCTCGGCTTTGGCTCAGGTCATGATCCCAGGATTCTGGGATCAAGCTCCGTATCGGGATCCCTGCTGAGGCATTCTATAATCTCTGTTTCAATCAACAACTAAAATCAGTGGCAGTGAAACATAGCAGACAAAATTATGATCCTATTTGCCACTTGATTTCATTAGGAAATCTCAACCAATTCTGAAAAACAAAATTCCTGTGTCACCTCTCAAATAGAACATACTTAAATGATTATTCATCCCTAACCACCCATAACTTCTTATGGGCTTATTATATTTTAGTTCCATCCACCTTTGAATGCATTTCATATTTAGAATGTAAGGGAAAAAAATAAAGATGAGAGTTCTTAAAATAAATGTATGTATTTAAATGTATTTATTTTTTAAAGATTTATTTATTTGAGAGAGAGAGAGAACAATAATGCAAAGGGGGAGGGACAGAGTTGGGGAGAGAAAAAGGAAGAAAGAACCTGAAACAGACTTTCTGTTGAGCTCGGAGCCTGACACAGAGCTTGAGCCTGAGATCACAACCTGAACCGAAATCTGGAGTCAGTAACCCAAGTGACTGAGCCACCCAGGTGCCTCTTAAATGTATTTAAATAAATGTACATATAAAATTAAAGAATTCAAGAATCATTATATGTAATAAGTGGATAAGCAAATAGTAAGGAATATCTGAATTAAATCAAAGCAAGAAATACCTTTAAGAACAATGCTCAGTAGTAAATGAGTTTCATACTTAAAATAGGTATTAGACATTTCAAAATGTGATTAGACATTATCTATGCATTTAAGAGACTAGTTGTGTGGTGCACCTCTGTATTACCATGAAATATACCATTCTCTCAGCCATAAAAGTAGGCAAAATGAAATTACAGTATAATTTGCATGAACAAGAGCGTTCCTGTCTCTTAATAATTTTGGTAGTTTGAGCAGGCTGATAAGAACCTTTCAAGGCATAGTAAGCTAAGAGGAGAATTGATTGATCTGGTTATCATAGTTGAACACTTCCTACACTGCAATTTATTCTTCAACCAGTTTCACATAAATTATGCAATTCTGCATTGTAAACTAGAAATGTTCTGATTTCCCTAGTATACTAACATTTCTTCATTATCTCCCTCACAAATGATTTAAAGAAAGATATTTTTACCAAAAAAAATTTCACATTTGTTTGGTATTGCAATTCAGCAAGCAACCCATTTTATAGATGGATAAAATGCAGAATATGAATGAGGACTGACTTAACCCAATAAATTTAGTCAATGCCTCTAAATTGGGGAATCAGAATTCTAGGTTGAGGAAAGAAAGAGAAAACACTAAGCCCAGGGTCAGCATAACAAATGGAAAAACTAGACAGTCATATACATAGTATGATATATTAATAATTTATATTTTTGAGAATTAATCCAAGTAATAGCTAGAAAATACTTTTGATAAGGGTGGAGGGAGTGGGGGGAAGGGGTAACTGAGAGTATTGGCTTTCTTTATCATTTTGTATAAAGAGATGGGGAAAAAGTTAAAAATCAGCTGAGACTACCTCAAAGATATTTCAAATCTTATCTTTTAAAGCCACCTTACAGTTAATTATCATCTCTAATGCTTTCTACTTATTCTTCTGGATACTTATCTGTATTGGGCATTAAAAGTACTTGAGTATTTCTAATTTTTTCCACTTCATACATATATCACCATTGGCAGCACCTAGCTGGTCCCTTCTCTAATTATTCCAAGTGTTCAAATATTTGTTTTACTATGGTTTTCTCAGAGTAACCTTACTTTGCACTTCCCTTCTTCCTGCAGCCAAGACCAGTTTTCAGTTAACTCTTTCCGAAGCTGGGATCATATTCACCATTGCTTGTATGGGTTTTAATGGTCTCTAGTTCCACACTCATAGGATTCAGCCATCCTTCCTTTCAAACAGGTTCTTAAACTCTAATTCTGACTTATTTTTGAGGATTTTTAAAAATAAATAAATAAACTTAAAATAACAAATGACTATTCATATAGATCCCATATCTCATTTTTCATAAAGTTAGATGTATACATTTACCTTTATACTATATAATGATAATTTATATGTTATGTTTTCACATATAAAATTATATGTAAATATATATTTAAAAATAGATATTACATTTTATTAATGAATCCCATAATGAAGCAAATAGACAGAAAATCCCAGTCAAGAAATACTCATTATAGGGGCGCCTGGGTGGCTCAGTGGGTTAAAGCCTCTGCCTTTGGCTCAGCAGGGAGCCTGCTTCTTCCTCTCCCTCTGCCCCTCCCCCTGCTTGTGTTCCTTCTCCCACTGTCTCTCTCTGTCAAAGAAATAAAATCTTAAAAAAAAAAAACTCATTATAAAAACATTCCCTTAAGGAACAACTATTATGAATGAAAAGAGTTGAAACAAATGTTGGAATTGGTCTGAAAATTTAAATTTGGCTTTCCAAAAGGCTCTAGTGTATTATTCCCTCCAAATTACCATATTATTTTACTAAGCTCCTCTCATTTGTGTAAATGAAATGTTAGAGTATTTTATTGATTTATCTTAAATGTCCACTTGAATACTCTCAGCTAGCTTTATTATATTTCTTTAATTGAAAAGTTAATAATAATAATAATAGGGGCGCCTGGAGGGCTCAGTGGGTTAAAGCCTATGCCTTCAGCTCAGGTCATGATCCCAGAGTCCTGGGATTGAGCCCTGCATCAGGCTCTCTGATCAGTGGGGAGCCTGCTTCCTCCTCTCTCTCTCTGACTGCCTCTCTGCCTACTTGTAATCTGTCTGTCAAATAAATAAATAAAATCTTAAAAAAATAAAAGTTAATAATAATAATTATAATATAAAAAGATTACTCTGGGCCAAAATATTTGACAAATATTCCTGTATATAACTGGAAGGCTACTGTGAAATTTATCCTATCTCTATTTGAACACATTTATTATTACTTTTCCATCATGTATGCTTAGGAATTTTTTCTAACAATCATGGAGCGACCTCTGTGTCTAAAGGTTTTAATCTCAAATCCCTTTTAATTTTCAAATGCTAATAATGACAACATATCAAACACAACAAATTCTCAAATTCAAATTATCTATAACTGAGAAAGGAATTATGTATGCATTGTTACCAACATTTTCGTCTTTTATGTTTGTATCCCAACATAAAGGATGCTATAACTTTAATCTCAAACTACAGAAATATAGAATAATAAAAAAATTCTGACAAATAGTTATTAAAACAGAAAGATGAAATTCAGCTTTTAAATATAACTGTAGACTTGCACATTTCAACTTGGTTGTCACAAGCAAACTTCCACTGCATTTTAAACAATATTAAACAGGAATCAATGAGGCAGAGCTATGGTTAATTTAAAAATGTACAGATTCCAGCTTGGTCAAAAGATTTTTTATTTTTTATTATTTATTTTTATTAACATATAATGTATTATTTGCCCCAGAGGTACAGGTCTGTGAATCATCAGGCTTACACATTTCACAGCACTCACCATATCACATACCCTCCCCAATGTCCCTAACCCAACCACCCTCTCCATATGATCAAAAGTTTTTAAAAAGGAGAGCTGGGAAATTATAAGCAAACATTTTGAACTGTTAATATCCATTAAAGTTGAAAGAGCCTAGAGCAAAACTGGGTATACATACATACAAATAATATTCTTAAACTGTCTCTGGAGACTTCTATATAAGCCAGGTAACATACTTTAGCACAAACATGGGAAAAATGGAAAATTTTCCTTCTTGTGATTTTTTAAATTAAAATTCTTTTTGCTTGAATTATGCCTTTTAAAAAACAAAAGAACTGCATCATACAAAATATGTAATTTTATTGATAAGATGTTTCTAATCCATAATTTTGGATGAAATTTGCCTAATACCTGCCTGTTTCTATGATCAAAATGTTTATCAATGCCTACTGTCAGATTTTTAGATGGGAGTACCCTGACATTTGGAAGTAAGTAAAAATGAAGTTCAAATTATGGTCATTTTAAATCTGAGACAAGTAAAAACAAAATAGTATTAAGACAATGTGCTTTCATGTACTTACACTTACTATGATGCAAACACTGTTTGGAATGTTTTACAAATAAATCTAATTTATTCGATTTGTTGAATTTAAATCTTATCATGTGAGGTATGTATTATTTTAATTACAGATAAGGAAACTGGGGCACAGAGAGATGTTAATTAAGTTGGAAAGAGCATACAACTAATGAATAACTGATTATAGGTCTAACCTAAGCAGTCTGGCTCGGAACCTAGCCACTACACTACTCAGTTGCTTTTTATGAAAAACTTCAGACATCTAGGTAAAATAAAAATTGCAGTTTGCCTATGAGTATAAACACCAAGCCACATATATTTTATTGCATATCATAAAATCAATACAGCACTTTAACTCTCCCTCTCTTAAGGCACTTATTTCACTCTATCTACTATTACAAATATTTTTACATATCTTCTCTCATGTACATTTACATCAAAACCTTAACTTCCTTGACACAAAAATTAGATCTGATTTTTTGTATCCTTAAAAATCCCTGGTAAAATTTTACATACTCTTTAAGCATTCATTCAGTATTTTTGAATACTAGAACATAAATCTGCTTCCTTCATTAAGAAACTGGATAAAAAACCACAATGCCCTACAGATTTGGATTAAGTCTTTACTCTCCATATAACTCCATCATCAGCCAACCCCTCATTAAAAGTAGAAATATATACCAACTCTCTCATTGAGACTGAATATATTTCATAAAAACTAAGCAAAACTGAATATAAACTTTCAACCTACAGTGATTTTTTAATAATTTTAATAACAGAATTACTTTATTTAAAATTCAGTATACTTTTACCTAGTAACAAAGTTCCAGTCTTTATAATTTAACTGGTAAAATGTTTTAAAAACCATAGAATATATGCAACCTTTGCATTTTTAGCATTTTACCATGTAAAGATAGGGAAATAGCTGAAACTAACAGCAGAGAATGACCCAAATAACAAAGATGAAAAACACTAAACATTTTGATACTGCAGTGGTAAGTTTTTCCAATTTGAAAGGTATCTAAGGGAGTAATAGGAAGTAATAATGGAGAAGAGGTAGAAATTAGGGATAGAGATAAAATTGGCATTTAACTTTATTTGAATAGGCAGCTGGAGAATTCAATAACATAAGAAAAATGAGTATAAGAAGAAAAAATGCAAAAAGATGAAAGATCTTGAGTATTAACTGTGTTTCATGAGCAAGGGAGTAGATACACAAAACAAAGGAAAATTTGAGAGGGAACTCACTGGCATACTAGCATAGATTTTTGGTGTTTTTTTTTTAATCAAGATCAGTTTTTTTTAATTGATGTATAATTGAAAAACAACATTATATTACTTTCAGGTGTAAAACATAATAATTTGATATCTATATCTATATATCCATACATATAATCCATATATATGTCCATATATATATAATTGCAAAATGATCACAATAAGTCTATTTTACATCTGTCATTGTACATTGTTATAGAATATTTTTTCTTATGATGAGAACTTTTAAGATTTACTCTGTTAGCAATTTTCAAACATGCATACAGTATTATTAACTACAGTTGCCATACTGTAACACAGTATGTAACATATTACATTCCTATGACTTACTTATTTTATAATGGAAAATTTTAAATTTTTGACTCCCTTCTCCCATTCTGCCCACTCCTAACCCTCCCTCTGGCAATCACCAATCTGTCCTCTGTATCCATAGCATAGAACATTTTAAAGAATGCAAATGAAGAACAATTTCAGGAAACAGGGAACGTTCAAATACTATAGATAGTATAATGATAACAAGAAGTGAAAAGAAGTCTTCAATTTTGGTGACTAAACAGTTCTTTGTGACTTTTGTGACTATAGAATAGTTTTTTTTTTAATTGGGGAAGATTAATTATGGTTGATATTGTATGAATACTGAGAAAGAAAAAAATATATGTACAGATTACTTTTTAAAGAAAGAATAGTGACTGAGCAGTGATCTAGAAGTTTACCAAATTATGGTTTGAACATTAAAAACTATTGTTAGAATCCTAGCAGAAAAAAAATAATTTTAACTCCAAAATATTTTAAAGTATGACCATTCTTGAAGTGAAAGTCATCACAGTTTTCTGAATATCACCAACCATTAACCTATGGTACATTTTATTCTGAAACACTTTTAGAAACATATCATCTCACATTTATGTAATACTTCATATTCTCCAAACAGATTTCCTGGACATTGGAGTATTGTGATCCTCACAATAACCATCTGAGTAAGAAGGATGATTCTCTTTTCAATTGAGAAAATATGCTCTCTGAAAAGTATCATTTGACCCTGATATTGCTTGGGCTAGGACTCAGTACATTGAATTCTAGTACTGATGTTCTTTCCACTAAAACCAAGAGGGCTCAGGAACAATTTCCTTCTGAGTTTACAACCAAGACTTGACTTTAAAGACCTAATAAGGGGGTGTCTGGGTGGCTCAGTTGGTTAAGCAGATAGTTCTTGATTTCGGCTCAGATAATGGAATCAGACCATGGTCTCAGAGCCCTGGGATGAAGCCCCACATCAGGCTGCATCTAGCCTTGCATCAAGCTCTGCACTCAGCAGGGAGTCTGCTTGAAGATTCTCTTTCCCTTTCCTTTTGCTCCTCCCCCTGCTTGCTCGCTCGCTCTCTCTCTAAAATAGATAAATAAAAATCTTAAAGCAAACAAAAAAAGACCTAAAGATCCAATAACCCAAATATGTGTAAATGCAAAAAGTTAAGTACTCTTTCACTTCTAGTCTCAAGGCTATGAAGTGGTTCCATAGCAGCCATTGGCCATTCACTTTTCATTCCTTTTTATTTGTTATTCTCTCTCAAAAAACCATTAGTTGAATTGAGACGATCTCTACTTTAGAGCAAAAATAAACAGAATAAGTTACCCAAAGCATATCAGTGACAGAACTTGTATATGACTTTAAAAGTCTAAACACAGGAGCAATTTCTTTGACCCCGGCTACAGCAACCACTTGCTAGACACATCTACAAAGCAAGAGAAACAAAAGCAAAAATGAACTATTGAGACTTCATCAAGATTAAAAGCTTTTGCCCACCAAAGGAAACAGTTAACAAAACTAAAAGACAACCTGCAGAATGGGAGAAGATATTTGCAAATGTCACATCAGACAAAGGGCTAGTATCCAAAAGCTATAAAGAACTTATCAAAGGGCACCTTGGTGGTTCAGTTGATTAGGTGGCTCCCTTCAGCTCAGGCAATGATCTCGGGGTCCTGGGATAAAGCCCCACGTCTGGATCCCTGCTCAATTCTGTTTATCCTTCTCCTTCTGCCCCTACTTCCTGCTCTTGCTCTCTCTCATTAGTGTGTGCTTTCTCTCTTTCAAATAAATAAATATATTTTTTTTTTAAAAAGAACTTAACAAACTCAACACTCCAAAAAAAAACAAAAACAAAAAAAACCCAGTAAAGAAATGGGCAAAAGACATGAACAGACATTTCTCCAAAGAAGACATACAAACAGCTAACAAACTCATGAAAAAATGCTCAATGTCATGTGGCATCAGGAAAATAAAAACCAAAACCATGATGAGATATTACCTCACACCAGTCAGAATGGCTAAAATTAACAAGTCAGGGAAAAAAAAAACAGATTTTGACAAGGATACAGAGAAAGTGGAACCCTCTTACACTGTTGGTGGGAATACAAACTGGTGCTGCCACTATGGAAAACAGTATGGAGGTTCCTCAAAAAGTCAAAAATAGATAGCCATTCACTATGACCAGCAATTGCACTATTACGTATTTATCCAAAGGATACAAACAGTCATTCAAAGGGGCACATGCACCCCAATGTTTATAGCAGCAATGTCCACGATAGCCAAACTCTGGAAAGAGCCTAGATGAATGAATATGAACAGATACATATTATATATATATATATAATATATTATATATATAAAGAAGACATATATGTGTGTGTGTGTATGTATATATATAATGAATACTATGCAGCCATCAAAAAAGAAACCTTTTGGGGCACCGGGGTGGTTCAGTGGGTTAAAGCCTCTGCCATCGGCTCAGGTCATGATCCCAGGGTCGTGGGTTCGAGCCCTGCATCCAGGGCTCAGTGGGGAGCCTGCTTCCTCCTCTCTCTCTCTGCCTGCCTGTCTGCCTACTTGTGATCTCTGTCAAATTAAAAAAAAAAAAAAAATCTTAAAAAAAAAAAGAAATCTTTCCATTTGCAATGACATGGATGAAACTACAGGGTATCATGCTAAGTGAAATAAGTCAGTCAAGAAAGCCAAATACCATATAACTTCACCTATATGTGGAATTTAAGAAACAAAACAGATGAACATTAGGGAATGGAAGGAAAAATAAAATAAGATGAAAACAGAGAGGAAGGCAAACCATAAGAGACACTGAAAGCTAAGAAACAAACTGAGGGTTGATGGAGGAGAGTGGTTGGGGGAAGGGATAATTGGGTGATGGACATTAAGGGGGGCACTTGATTTACTGACTACTGGGTGTTATAAGCAATTCACGAATCACTAAATTCTACCTTTGAATCTAATAAAAACAAAAGAATTTTAAAAATCTCAATCCCTTACCCAGCTTCTTCTACTGAGTAACTCTGTTCCTCATAAAACTAATTGTTTATTATAACAGGTTTATTATGTTACAGTGAATATACAAATATACATGTGTACATACATACATACACTTATCAAATATTGATGTATACCTGAATTACATAATGTTGAGTTTGCAAGCAATTGGGAGGACTGGAAAGTTACTTTTATCCACCTAACCATGCAAAACCAGGAACTAAAACAGGTTTCCCTTCACTTTGTTATTTAAGTAAATGCACCCTGTTCTGAATTTGAGTTTGCTGTCCATGATGCTACATAAGCTATTAGATTAGCTAGTGATATATTTCAAAGTAAGTGGTGAAGAGAAATACATAAATGTGATAGATCTAAGTAAATAAAAGATAATTATAGCTTAGATATCAAGTAGGAGTTCAAAATATAAATAATGTGGGTTCAGATTATCTGGTTCCTTATCACTACATAGGGAAAAAAATAATGACTCTATAAACTTACAGTACTAATGAAACTGTAACAAAATATTGTTCAGAGATATCTACTGGTTGTGAAATTAACTTCATGGGGAAAAAACAATATATTGCACCAAAGATAGAGGAAGCATAAAATATATAATACTGTATTTACAGGGTACATAAAATCGTATTGGATCAGTGATAAATATTTGTGCTTCAACAAATTTTATTATTTTATAAACTACCTTCCTTGGGGATGTTTATAAAATACATGGGCAATTTATTAATCAGTATTAAAACACAACAATTTTAAATCTTGTAGCAGGAAATGTGTGCAAAGTAGCCATTCTAAAAAAATATTTAATTAATGGGATAGTTTTCCATTTAAAAGTTATTTTGTCTGAATAAAATTCTCTAAATATAGGCTCAACATTTATGAAGACTGGAAGGCTCTTGTTCAGAAAATATGTACAAATAAAAAGTATTTTGCTTTTGATACTAATCAAAAAATTTTTTTAATTTGACAGAGATCACAAGTAGGCAGAGAGGCAGGCAGAGAGAGAGAGAGGAGGAAGTAGGCTCCCCAATGAGCAGAGAGCCCAATACAGGGCTCGATCCCAGGACCCTGGGATCATGACCTGAGCCAAAGGCAGAGGCTTTAACCCACTGAGCCACCCAGGTGCCCCGATACTAATCAAATTTTAAAATACATTGATGTACATATCAAATATTAAATAGTGAGTTCTGGGACGCCTGGGTGGCTCAGTTGGTTAAGCGGCTGCCTTGGGCTCCGGTCATGATCCCAGCGTCCTGGGATCCAGTCCCACATCGGGCTCCTTGCTTGGCAAGGAGCCTGCTTCTCTCTGCCTCTGCCTGCCACTTTGCCTGTGCTCACTCTCTCTGACAAGTAAATAAATAAAATCTTTTAAAAAATAGTGAGTTCTTATTATTTATGACAGATATTTGCACTTTTTCTTCTGATTCCTGAAGATTTTATTCTTTTTTATTATTATTCTTGATTCTTATCATTTCAAGAAATCAGATTCTATGCTGGTGCTACTGGTTCATAAGAATATCAAGGAGTTATTTAACTTTCTATTTGACACTCCTATGATTCATTTGGAATGATGAGAATGTGCTTATTATTTTATGAATGAATTATTAATTACTAAAGACAACACAATCCGTGAATACAAGCAAGCAGTATTAATCAAGGAAGACTTATGGCCATAAAGCCATCATATTTAAAAAGACAAAGAAGAGGAAAATGAAAATTTTTAAAATAAAACGAGCTGAAAAATAAACCAAAAAACCCTATATATCTTAAATTCTTCCTCAAGAATCATATATAATTAATGACATCTCACAAATCTCATATTTCTAAGGATTTAAATTCTTATTATGGCACTATAACTATGTGGCCACTCTATAAACTAGCACCTCAGTCCACCCTAATGTTCAAAACTGAATTCAGCTTTCTCATCTCTACTTCAAATTTAATGAACTCAAAATTGTGAACCACATTCTCTTCAAAGCAATTTTTTTCTTACCAAGAAGGCAGAACAATAGCTTGAAATGTATTGGCCCTTGTTATTTGAAGAATCTAATTCAAATCAAATCATAGTATTAAATTATTAAGTAACTAAAGAGTTTCAACACTGATCTAAGACACTCATACCATATTGGAACACAGGATGATGTTATTTGAACACAGGATGATGATGATGATAATGACGATGGTGATGGTGATGATGATGATGATGACGATGATGATTACAGCCACAAAAAACAATTGCTTTCATTCATATATATATATGCATATATATATATATTCTCATATAATACCTATGAGGTAAGTATTATTGTGTATGTTTTCCCATTGAAAAAATAGTGGTTCAGAGAAAATATGTAACCTGTTTTTTACAACCAACAGTGTAAGATTGACTCAATATTAAACCAAAATCTGTTTAAGTGAACTTGTATTACTTGTATTATTTTTACTTCGCTGAACTATTTTCAAAGGGCCATACTTTAAGATCAAACATAGTAGATTAAAAAATTACATTTATCTTTGTTCTTTACAAAATCCCACTAAAATTACAGTAGACAAGGGTGGAAAGCATAAACTCAAGAAGACAAAGAGAAGAGAAGGAGATAATATATAAAAGAAGTAAATATTTAGAAAATAAAAAGCAGATGGATGGTAATTGGTATGGAAGTTAGGAAAAAGGAAATTCCTGTTGGAAAGTCCTGAAAAGATTATGGCCAATATGTGAGTAAGGGCTAACAAATAATAATAATTAAAAGATATTTTTAAGTAGAAACCCTTAATATTTCCCCCTTAAATCCCTTTCCCTACATTTCTTACTTAGGTAATTATTCTGTCTCAAACTACCAGAGGAACCCAGTTTTAGAGAGATTAAACCTGAAAAAAATTTAGTCTTGAGCACTTGGGCACAGTTTAGGGTGGAAGAAGATGCTATCTTGAAAAAATGAGGTGAAACATTTATATCTGAAATAGTTAAGTACCCCTCAGGCCCACCTACCCCTCAAGTTCCCAGAATAGTACCTCATTACCTTAGATCACACTACCATCAAACCTGTACCTCCCTTACCTTGAACTGGGTATTCCTCTCTGGAATAAGCAATCAGCCCCAGAAAAAGTCCTTCAGTTACTACACTTTGGTTCTTCAGGAAAACAGTCATATTTACTCAACCTCTTTAATGGCTTTTCCTATATTAATTTATTTAAGTCTTTTTGTCTGATTGTAGTATGGCTGGCTGCTTCATCTTGCTGATAGTTGCTACTTGCATGATAAATCCTTTTATTTTTCTTTTATTTTCAGCCTATTTATATCTTTAACTTTAAAGTGTATCTCCTATAGACAGCATAGATTTGAGTCCTGGGTTTTTTTATGCAATTTGATACTGACTTGATTATTTAATTCATTCATATTTAATGTGATTGTAAATATAGTTAGATTTATATCTGCCATTTTACATTTTGTTCCCTATGTGATTCATATCATTTTTGTCCCTCCTTCACTGCCTTCTCAATAATATGGGAAGTAGGTCTTCCCATAACGTTTTTATTCTTTTAATAATTTTTAATTATATTTTAAAAATTATTTTCTTAGTGATTGCTCTGGAGCTTTATATATCTTAACTCCCAAAATCTAATTCAGATTTAAACTAACTTGATTCCAGTGAAATATAACAATTTTATTCATACAGAGCTGCCTTCTCTCCCATTTTTGTGCTCTTATTCTTATACATATTATATACATATATATTACAGACCCTGTAATACATTAGTATAATTATTATAGTGTATAATCTTTTATCTTTTAAAGATAAATGAAAAAAGAAGAAAAGCTCGAAATATTTATTTTTGGAGTTTGTATATTAATTGTCCAATTTGTGGTTATTAATTCTCTTCATTTTTTTTCTCTGTGCATTCAAACTACCACCTGGTATCCTTTCCTTGCTAATATATAGTTTTGTTCCCACCCACCTCCTTTGTACTGGTTTTGACAAATACATTACATTTCTATATCCTATAAGCTCAACAATATAATTATATATATATGTATATTGTTTTATGCAAGTATTTTAGTTTTTAAAAAAGG
Organism: Taxidea taxus jeffersonii; assembly: GCA_003697995.1. Taxonomy (NCBI): domain Eukaryota; kingdom Metazoa; phylum Chordata; class Mammalia; order Carnivora; family Mustelidae; genus Taxidea; species Taxidea taxus. The sequence goes on from RCUC01154508.1 coordinate 19,991, forward strand.
AAAATAAATATGCAATTATACTGTCATATGTAATTACCCACATAACTGCCTCTACTGACACTTGTGTATGTATGTGGATTTGAATTACTGTAAGGTGTCACTTACTTTTAGCCCGAAGTACTTTAAGTATTTTTGTAAGATGGAATTAATAGCAACAAATTCTCTCAGTTTTGCTTATCTGATAATGTCTTTATTTTGCCTTAATTTTTGAAAGAGAATCTTGTTAAATATAAGATTTTTTTTAAGATTTTATTTATTTATTTGACAGAGATCACAAGTAGGCAGAGAGGCAGGCAGAGAAAGAGGGGGAAGAAGGCTCCCTGCTGAACAGAGAGCCTGATGCGGGGCTCAATCCCAGGACCCTAGGATCATGACCTGAGCTGAAGGCAGAGGCTTTAACCTACTGAGCCACCCAGGCTCCTGTAAATATAAGATTCTTAGTTGAAACTTTTGTTTTACTTTTAACTTTCATCATTTTGAATAGGTTGAATATTTTGTGCCACTGCCTTCTGGCCTCCATTGTTTCAGAGGAAAAGTTAGCTGTTGATTTTATTGGGATTTGTTTATATATATGAATCATTTTTCCCTTACTGCTTTCAAACTTTTTTTTACTTTCAGTATCTTGGATATGTATCTAGGTATGATTATCTTTGCACTTACCATACTTCAAGTTAGTTAAGCTTTTTGGATGTATAGATGATTGTTTTCAGCTAATTTAGGAATGTAAGGAGATAGCATTATGGCTACTATTTTTTAAGACTGTGTTTATTTATTTATTTATTTTAGAGATAGAGCATAAGCAGGAGGGTGAGGGAGATGGAGAGAGAATCTCTAGTAGACTCCATGCTGAGTGTGGAGCCCCATGCAGGGCTTAATCCCATGACCATGAGATCATGACCTGAACGGAAACCAAGTCAGATACTCAACCAACTGTACCACCCAGGCACCCCATGAGTGCTATTTTTAAAAGATGATATAAAGAAAGGCCAATCTCGGGATGTAAAGTTTGACCAGACATGAATTAAGTGACAATAATTAAACCTGGCTTATGTACTCAGAGCTTCTAATCTATTTTATGGTGTTTCTTCATTTTTTAAAATATTTTATTTATTTGTTTGTTTGTTTGAAAGAGAGAACACACAAGCCAGGGGCGGGGGAGAAACAGAGGGATAAGCAGATTCCATGCTGAGCCAGGAGCCCGAGTCAGGAGCCTGACACAGGGCCCTATCCCATGACCCTGAGATGATGTTCTGAGCTGAAATCAAGAGCCTGTTACTTAACTGACTGAGCTACCCAGATGCCCCTACTTTGTGGTGTTTCTTAAATAGAAAAAGACAAAGCATGATATCAGATATATTAGTATTCTATTAGTATGTAAGATATTATCACAAATTCAGTAGCTTAAAATAACATTCACTTATTAGCTCACAGTTCTCTAGGTCAGAAGATTTCTAGTCACTGAGTTCTCTGCTCAGTGTCTCAAAAGACTGAAATCAAGAGTTCAGCCAGGCTGTATCCTTATCTACTTTATTAAGGAAGAACTCATTACCAAGATCATCTAGGAGGTTGGCAAAATTCAATTTCTTATGGTTCTACAACTAAAGTTCTTGTTTTCTTGCTGACTTGGCTGAAGGCCACTCTTATCTACTTGGGACCAACCTCAGATTCTAGCCCTGTGGTCCTTTTTACAACAGGGAAGTTTGCCCTTTCAAGGCCAACAGAAAAATCTGTCTCTACTTTGTGAAACTGGAGTCTTTCATGACACAAGATAATGTTGTATGTGACTATATATACTAATGAAAGGAGTGTCTATCCCATCATATTCATAGGTCCCACCACAGCCAAAGGGGTAGCTTTATACAAGGCATATGTAACAGAGGCAAGAATTGGGGGGGGGCATCTTAGAATTCTGCCTAAAAAAACAAGTATTTCCAGACATTTGAAAAACCTCTTATAAAAATTCAGAAAAAATAGCATAACAATGTCTTAGAAAATCAATCAGAAAAAACAGCAACAACAGGAAGCAAAAGAAAACTTCAAAAGAAAAACTTATAATTAATATCTTCAGAGAGATAAATGAAAACCTTGTCTTCAAGTAACAATAATAAGAAATGATAAATCATGAATAATCAGAACAGAATAAAGATATCTTAGAAACTAAAATTGTAATAGAAGAAATTTTTAAAAATCAATAGGAAGTTTGAAAAGAAAGGAAATCTTCCAGAAAATATGACAAAAGAAAGAATAAATACTATTATAATTTTTAGGAAGAAAAGAAAAAAATTAAAAAAAATTTAGGAAGGAAATAATATAAGAACATTTCCTTGAATGAGGAAAAAATGTTTCCAGATGAAAAGGACCCATCCAAAGCCAGTTAAATAAATGAAAATATATTCTCAACAAATCATATTGCACAAGTTTCAGGATGACACAGAACATCCTAACAGATTCCAGTAATAAAAATAAAAACAATTTCATATGAAATATCTAGTATCAGAATGATATACAACATATTAATAGCAACACTAGAGACAAAGAACAATGGAGTAGTATCTCTAATATTCTTGAGGAGAAAATATTTGCAATATAAAATTCTATATCCACCTGAATTATTAGTCATTGGCAGTATGGAATAAAAAACACTTTAGACATGCAATCTCTAAAAAGTTATTAACTCTCATGCACCATTTATCATGAACCTACTAAGGAGTCTACTTCATTAGGAATAAACCAAAAGAGGAAGAGATGGTATATAGACATCAGGAAATTCAACACTAGAGAAAAAGGAATTCCCAAAATTAAGGCAAAGAGAAGTCTCAAAACTATCTATATTCTAGTAAAGACCTCTAAGAGAGATATCTACAATAAAAAAAAAAAAAGTGACATGACCTAAAATTTCCTAAATTTCCCAGAAATTTTGGAGTGTACTAGTGACAGGTACATGAAAGTCTTTGTACTCATCACCCCTCCCCAACCCCAACAAAACACTAATGTGGATGCATGGTGGCCACAGGTAATTGCATTAAAGGTAATATACTCATACTTATCTATGTAGTCCAGCTTGAAATGAATACTAAAAAGGGTGCATTTCTCAAAGAAAAGCTTTCTTGTGTTTTAAGAATGGAGCCGTATCTCTCATACTTAGAATTGCAGCAATTCACCATCACCTTATTACAAGTCCAATGCCATCCATTCTCCAGGCTGAAACAAGATAATTAATATAAACCCTGTTACATAAAATGCATTGATAAAAGATGGTTCCCCTTCTCTCTTCCTAAATTCTATACTAGATTATGTCACTCCTCTGCTTAAAATCTGGAATGGTTTCCCTTAATCTTCAGAACAATTTGCCAGTCTTTTTTAGCATTCAAAAATCCTCTGAGATTTTACCTCCACCTTTTTTTTTTTTTAAGATTTTGTATTTATTTATTTGACAGAGAGAGAGACCACAAGCAGAGGGAAAAGCAGAGGGAGCAGCAGAGGGAGAGGGAGAAGCAGGCTCCCCACTGAGCAAGGAGCCCAATGCAGGACTCAATCTCAAGACCCCAGGATCATGACCTGAGCTGAAGGCAGACATGTAACCACTTAACTGACTGAGCCATCCAGGTGCCCCATCCTCCACCTACTTTTAAAGATTAACTTTATTCTCTATTCTCTGCCCATATACTCCCATCTCCAGTTACCACTCCAGTAACTAATTTAACTGGGTTTTGGATGGGTCCTTGTAATTATCACTAACTCTGGGGGCGCCTGGGTGGCTCAGTGGGTTAAAGCCTCTGCCTTTGGCTCAGGTCATGATCCCAGGGTCCTGGGATTGAGGCCCGCATCAGGCTCCCTGCTAAGCAGGGAGCCTGCTTCCTCCTCTCTCTCTCTCTCTCTGCCTGCCTCTCTGCCTACTTGTGATCTCTGTCTGTCAAAATAAATAAATAAAATCTTTAAAAAATATAGATCACTAACTCTGCTTCTCTGTCTGCATAAATCTCACCCTTCCTTTTTTCCAAATTGTAAGCCTAAAATATTATTCAAGAATCCTTCCTCTCCTCCATGCCCCATGTGAAATTAAGGACTAAATTCCATCAGTTCTACTGACAATATCTCTCCAGATCTCTTATCTATATTTCAACTGTCTGTCTCCATCTCAATTTAGAACCCTATCATTTCTCCTCTAGAATATTCAAGCATCCTGTGTATTTATTTCCTGTCTTGCCTCTTGTTTCAATTCATCGCCCATACTGGTAGTGCAGTGTTATAGGGGTTGTATGCTTACTGCTACCCCAGTTCAGAGAGAAATTTTGAACTGATTACATCTAGCCCTGTAGTGGACATGTAGCAATGCTTTCCTTTCATTAATCTACCACCACCAAATTGTTCAAACCTCTATTTTCTGCTCTAATAGAGGGTTCAATTAAAATTGCAAGGGCCTTCTCTTTCTGGGTTCTTTGCACGCAATGGGATAATGGAGTTGAGGGGAAGTAAAAGCTGTGAGGCAAATGTCATTTTGAATTGATGGCCAATGAACTGACCAATACAGATTTTAATTCTCACTGGACAGTTACAAGAAGAGTTAGGCATTGAACAAACTTCTGTAAAGCCCTCTAGTACTTTGTACCCTTACTACTCAAAGGGGGGCATCCATGGACCACTGAAAATTTCTCTCCTGGTATCTTGGAAGAAATATACTTTCCCAAGTTTCATTCCAAGCCTATTAAATTAAAATAAGCATTTAAACAATAAACCAGGTGACACATATGTATATTAAAGTTTGAGAAGCCATTCTCTAAAAGAAAATGTTTCTACATATTCACAGCACCTCACTCCACCCGTCCCTCTTCCAGGATTAAATGCCATTCCTTCTTTTCCAGCTATCAAGTCTTCTTCCTCCATTCCCAGTCTGAATCTTCCTAGTTTCTACAAGTGGAAAAATTTGCTCTACTAGCATGCATCTAAATCTTTATGTCTGGAACTTTGGTCAGAGGCTTCTTTCGAGTCCTAGTCTGTGCTTCCAGAACCTGTCAGTTATACTCATCATCAGAGCAATGTGGTAAGGGAAAAGGCCCTTGAGTTGCAGGTGAAAGAATTCTGCAAGTGCTAAGGGGCAGGGAAATTTGCAGGAAACAACGGCTTAAAATTTTGAAATTAATCCTGATACTGGACTATATTTAAATACAAATATAAGCATGCCAGTCCACACCTTAAAAAAAAAGAAAAAACCTTCAGTGGCAACCTAATACCCTCAAGAGAGAGTACATTCTCTTCAAAATGGCTTGCATTGGACATTGATTATTTTATGGCCCCAGAAGATCTTCTATTCTTTCTCAGAGCAACTATACCTCTTCAACTCTCATTCCAGGTGCTTCAGATAATCTGGTTCCATTTTTATTTCCATGGGTCGGCATGAAGCATAAACCTGACCAATATGGAAACAATGTGACTAGACAGTGACAGGCCCATGACTCAAGACAATTCTATCAGGTTCTACAATAATCACAGGACTTTCACTGAAGAAGAGGAGTTGCTAGGCTTTGAGGATCTAGCCACATACTGTCTCAGTTACATATACATTTTTTGTTTTATTTGTTTGTTCACAAACCTTTAAAGTACATAAAGCATTCTTAGCTTACTGGCTGTTTTAGCTCAGGCTACTATAACAAAGTACCACAGACTGGGTGGTTTATGAACAACAGAAATTTATTTCTCAAAATTCTGGTGACTACAGGTCCAGGATCAGGGTGTAAACATAGTTAGGGTCTCAGGAAAGCCCTCTTTTAAGTTGTAGACAGTCATTTTGTTGTTCTATCCTCACATGGGTGAAAGGGCAAGAAAGCTTTCTGGGGTCTCTTTAATAAGCATTAATCCCATTCATGAGAGCTTAAAACCTAACCATCCTAAGGCTCCACCTCATAGTACCATTGCATTGAGGGTTTAGATTTCAACATAGGAATTTGGGAAATGGGGGACACAAGTCAGTCCATAACCCTGGCCTCACATCAAAAGAATTCAGAATTGATTTGGTCTTCAGACATTACTTTGCCAATGCCTGGCAAGTGAGAAAGACAAAGTAATTGTCTTTCCTGCTGTATTGGAAACTATGAGAGATAAGTCTTTTCATTCAGAGAAAATAAATGGTTGGAGAAAAAGACAGAGTGGAAAGACAGAGAAAGAGAAGATCCTGAGGACATTGTTTGAACTCCATCATCTTCACTCTGGACTTCTCAGTTGTAAGAATTTAAAATTTTAAGTCGTTCTGTACTAGTTTTTCTTCCACCTGCAAATATCAAGAGTCTTAGCAAAGATACTTCTTGATCATGTTCCCATTTAGATCAACCAGCTCAGTTCTTTAAAGAAGTTAGCCACACATTCTGTGCTCCAGTCATGCATTATCTTGCCTCTGATAAGTTACAGAATTTTCTACTTCATTCTATGGTGACCTTTCCTCCCAAATTTGCCAAATTTACCAGGTGTTTATCAATTCCTCCTAGAGGATTCAGGTTAGAAGTCACTGTCTCTGGGAAGCCTTTGATGATCCCTGTCCCACATCTAACATCATATATTCATTTGGTACTATTCATACAATGTATTCCCTGCTACCTGGATTGCTTGGATTTTGACTATTTCTCTCCTTCACTAATAGCTGCTGCTTCTCCTCCTTCTCCTCCTCCTCCTTCCTCTTCTTCTTCTTTTCCTTCTCCTATTTCCTCACTTTCCTCCTTCTTCTCCTCCTTCCACTTCTGTTTTTCTTCTTTTTCTTCTTCATAATAGAGGCTACTATATTATGCTTACTATATGCAGGGATACATTTTAATGTATTAAGTAATTTAGTTTTCAGAACAATCCTACGAAGACTGTTTTTTTTTTTCTTTTTATACACAGGAAAACTGGGGCACAGAGGTTAAATAACTTACCCCTGGTTACATAAATGCTTGGTGACAAATGAACTTTATTGAACTGGTGCAGTTACTCCAGCCACCAAAGTGTTCTGTATTTTATTACAACTTGCCACAAGGCCTGGTACAACGAAGAGTAAAGTACTTAGTGTACTCCCTCATCAACCCAGAGCATCCTGTACATATTTTTATTATACCACTTTTCAAACTGAATTATAATAAATGATGTATATATTCTCTCCATTTCCAGAATTTGTAGGTCTGTAAGAATAAGGACCAGTCATATAAATCTTTGAATACTTAGTATTTAGTCCAGTTCTTAAAAATTTAATAGGTGGGCGCCTGGGTGGCTCAGTGAGTTAAGCCTCTGCCTTCAGCTCAGATCATGATCTCAGAGTCCTGGGATCTAGCCCTGCATCAGGCTCTCTGCTCAGCAGGGGGCCTGCTTCCCCCTCTCCCCCTCTACCTGCCTCTTTGCATACTTGCAATTTCTCTGTCAAATAAATAAAGCCTTTTAAAAAATTTAATAGGTGTTCAACAAATATACTGATAAATATTCTGTTTTTGTCACTGTCTATTCAGTAGCTATATAGTTCTATTTACATTGTAGAATTTAATCAATGGTAAGCCACTGATAACCAGGATAAAACATTGCTTTATTTTTTTTTTGGTGGCTTATTTTATTTTCATTGTGTTATGTTAGTCACCACGGAATACATCATTAGTTTTTGTTTTGCTTTGTTGTTATTTGTTTTTTTACATCATTAGTTTTTGCTGCAATGTTCCAGGATTCACTGTTTATGTACCCATGTGCTCCATGAAATACGTGTCCTCCTTAATACCCACCACCAGGCTCACCCATCCCCACTCTTCTTCCCTCTAAAACCTTCAGTCTGTTTCTCAGAGTCCACAGTCTCTGATGGTTCATCTTCCCCTCTGATTTTCCCCAATTCACTTTTCCTTTCGTTCTCCTAATGTCCTCCATTATTCCTTATGTTCCACAACTAAGTGAAACCATATGATGATTGACTTTCTCTCCTTGACTTATTTCACTCAGCATAATCTCCAGTCCCATCCATGTTGATGCAAAAGTTAGGTATTCACCCTTTCTGATGGCCTAGTAATATTCCATTGTATATATGGACCACATCTTCTTTATCCATTCATCTGTTGAAGGGCATCTTGGCTCTTTCCAGTTTGGCTACTGTGGACCTTGCTGCTATAAACATTGGGGTATATAGGGCATTCTTTTCACTACATCTGTATCTTTGGGGTAAATACCCAGTAGCGCAATTGTCAGGTCATAGGGTAGCTCTATTTTTAATATTCTGATGAATCTCTGACTGTTTTCCAAAGTGGCTGCAGCATCTTGCATTAAATCTGTGGGATGGGGTGCCTAGCTGATCCAGTCAGGAGAGCATGTAATCTTGATATTGGGGTCATGAGTTTGATCCCCACATTGGGGGTAGAGCTAAAAGAAAGAAAAAAGAAACAAAGAAACTGAGGCACTCGGCTGGCTCAGTCAGTAGAACATGAGACTCCTGATCTCAGAGTCATGAGTTTAAGCCCCAGGTTGGACACAAGAACTTACTTCAAAAAACAGCAAGTAAGTAAGTAAGTAAGTAAGTAAATCAGGATACATTTGGTGAATGCAACACTTATTTTTTTTACTCTAATTCTAAAATGTTTTCCTTGTTTTGATATTTAGAGGGTAGAGGGAAAACTCATATGTTCTAAGTGTTCATCAATCATAAAGTTACATGTATCACTTTTTTGTAAAAATCACTCTCAGTGCTTATGGAGTACTGAGGTGACAAGAATCAAGGAATTAGCAGAGAGTTCTCCTCTATTATATAAACAAAAGTAATTATATCTCACTTATGAATATAATGCATAATTTCAAAACAAAATATTAGCAAGTCAAATTTAGTAATGCATTAAAAGAATAAGTAATTATTATCTTTTAAAACTTTTTAAATTACAGAGAAAAGAGACATGATGAATAGTTTCTTCAACAAATGGCTTTGGGAACACTGGACAGCTACATGGAAAAGAGTGAAACTGGACCACTTTCTTCATCATACATAAAAATAAACTCAAAATGGATTAAATTAAAAAAATAAATTGAAGACCTAAATGTGAGACCTGAAACCATAAAATTCCCAAAAGAAAACACAGTCAAAGGCAATAATTTCTTTGAGATTGGCCATAGAAACTATTTTTTTTGTCTAGATATATGTTCTCTAAGAGGGGAGACAAAAGCAAAATTAAACTATTGGGGCTACACAAAAATAAAAAGTTTTTGCACAGTGAAGAAAACCATCAACAAAATAAACAACCTAATGAATGGGAGGAGATATGTGCAAATGAAATATCCTATAAGCAGTTAATATTCAAAGTATGGAGAACTTAAACAACTCAACACACACAGAAAAACAAATAATCCAATTAAAAATGAGCAAAGGACATAAATAGACATTTTCTCAAAGAAGACATACAGATAGTTAACAAACATGAAAAGATGCTCAACACCACTAATCATCAGGGAAAGGCAAATCAAAACCACAATGAGATATCACAGCACACCTGTCAAAGTGCCTAAAATAAAAAACATAAGAAATAAATGTTGGCAAGGATGTGGACAAAAAGGAATCCTCACTCACTGTTAATGGGAAGGCAAACTGGGTCAGGCACTGTGGCAAAAGGTATGGAAGTTCCTCAAAAAAAAAAAAAAAGCAAATAAAATTACCATATGATCCAGTAAGGCCACTCCTGGATATTTACCCAAAGAAAATGAAAATATAATTTTCAAAAAGATATATGCACTCCTATGTTTATTGCAGCACTATTTCCAATAGCTGGGATATGGAAGCAACTGAAGTGTCCATCCATAGATAAATGGATAAGAAAAGTAGTATATAGGGGCACCTGGGTGGCTCAGTGGGTTAAAGCCTCTTCCTTCCACTCAGGTCATGATCCCAGGGTCCTGGGATCTAGCCCTGCATCAGGCTCTCTGTTTAGCAGGGAGCCTGCTTCCCCCATTCTCTCTGCCTGCCTCTCTGCCTACTTGTGATCTCTGCCTGTCAAATAAATAAATAAAATCTTAAAAAAAAAAAAAAAAGAAAAGTAGTATATAAATACAACGGAATATGTGACATAAAGAAGAATAAAATTTTTGACAACATGCATGGACCAAGAGCATATAATGTTAAGTGAAGTAAGTTAGTCATAGAAAGATAAATACCATATGACTTCAATTGTACATGCAATTTACAAAATAAAAAAAATGAACAAAGCTAAAGAAACAAACAAAAAAAGACTCTTAACTCAGAGATTCAAAAAACTCAGAAAAAAATGATGGTTACCAGAGGGGAGGTGGGTAGGGGATGGCTGAAATAAGCAATGGGGATTAAAGAGTATACGTGTTGTGATGAGCACTGGGTGATGTATGGAATTGCTGAATCAATACATTGTACACCTTAAACTAATATAATGCTGTATATTAATTATATTTGGATTTTTAAAGAGGAAGAAAGAAAAAAAAAAACCAACATGATGAGGCTACACCAAAGGATAAGCATTAATTTAAAAAAGAAGCTAGAATGTAAGAACAAGAGCCCAAAGCCAGGCTTCCAAGAGCGGAGGACACCTTTTAGGATACTACTGAAATTGTAACCAAGCATTATTGGAAGCTGGACTCATGTAGATGACTAAGGATGCTCCTGAGTTCTCACTGTGTTGTCATCCTTCAGCACCAAGGATCCCCTGCTTATTTCTTCACTTTTTTTTTTACTTAATTGACTCAGCTACTCTCTAGCAAAGCTTCTATTCTTCCTATGATTTTGAACCTAACTTCCTTATAGTTTCTACTTATCATAGCCCCTGTTGCCCATAACTTGTAATAACCAAAAGTTTTTAAAAGGTTGGGATATATGACATTTATCACAATCCCAGATGATAAGATTAAATGATGTAAAGATACCAATACTTGTCAGATACATTAATAAGTGTAATATACCTGCAATGAAAACACAGTGATTTTTCTTTTAAAACCTGTTGGGGGGGGTGGGTGTGTTTATCTTGCAGTGTATCTAAAGAATGAAGTGAGACTAACAAAAATATTTGAGAAATATTCATAAAGATAAGAGAATGCTTAAAAAAAGAACTCTACCATGAACTATTAAAACATTTTCAAATTATAATTATGAAAACAGAGTAACATTATGGCAAAAAAAAACTTACAAGAATATATATCCTTTAGACACATCCTCTATTATTAATAATAAAAAATTAACATATTATTAATGAAGTACCACAGATCATAAAAGATGAGGCTAAGAAATGAATAATGTTGAAAAAATGGGCTTCCAGTTAGGGAAACATTCCAAGTATATCTCCACCTCACTTCACACAACAAAATAAAACCCAGATAGATAAATTTGGTAATATAAATATCTATATAGGGGCACCTGGGTGGCTCAGTGGGTTAAGCCGCTGCCTTCAGCTCAGGTCATGATCTCAGAGTCCTGGGATTGAGTCCCTCATCGGGCTCTCTGCTCAGCAGGGAGCCTGCTTCCCTCTCTCTGCCTGCCTCTCTGCCTACTTGTGATCTCTCTCTCTGTCAAATAAATAAATAAAAAATCTTTAAAAAAAAAAAAAAACCTGACGTTCACCTTCAATACAGTTAAATAAATATAAAACAAAAAATAAGTATCATTTTTTACTAATCAAACTAGTAAATATCTTTAGTAATAGTGATTCTTATTGCTAGAATAGGTGCTAGAGACAGACACAATGATACACTCAAGTGAAAGTGTAATTGTCTACAACTCTTTTTAGAAAATTATATTTTGGGGTGCCTGGGTAGTTCAGTCAATTAAGTGTCTGCCTTTGGCTTGGGTCATGATTCCAGGGTCCTGGGATCAAGCCCCACATCGGGCTCTCTGCTCAGTGCAGAGCCTGCTTCTCCCTCTGCCTGCTGCTCCCTCTGCTTGTGACCTCTCTCTCCCTCTCTCTCTTTTCACAAATAAATAAAATCTTCTATAAAAAAAGAATGCCTTAAAAAAAAAAAAAGGAATGATTTTTTTCGTTTGGATAGGCTTAAAAAAGTTTAAACCATTTAACCAGAAATTTCCCTTATAGGGAACCAGATATGTGTACAAATATGCACATACAAAAATGTCCACTGGTCTATAATTTAGCATAGATTTTTTAAAATTTCAAAGTCCAAACATTCTGGGTGCCTGGGTGGCTCAGTTGGTTAAGGACCCAACTTAATTTTGACTCAGGTCATGATTTCAGGGTCATGGGATCAAGTCTTGCAACAGGCTCTGTGCTCAGCAGAGAGTCTGCTTGATAATTCTCTCCTACTTCCTCTGGCCCTCCCTCTCTCTCAGTTCTCTCTCTCTCAAATAAATAAATCTTTGTTTAAAAATTTTTTTAAATTAAAAATAAAAATAAAGTCCAAACTTTCAACTATAAAAGATTATTTTACAAGGACAGTACACTACATTTATTAGGATAAAAGTTACTAATAAAGATTTCCTTAAATACTTCAATATCTCCTAAAAGTTGATAAGTAAGTCACACATAATTAATATACTATCTTGTCAGAGAAGGATATTTCCAGTTAGTTTAGTATAATAGATTGAGCTTTTAGTTACACCATTTACTATTTTGGGAACATTATACATAGTATTCCTACTTTCTGGACTCTGATTTCCAGTAAGTAATGAGAGGCAGGAGGGACGAGGCCTAACTCTATGATGGTTTTAAGGATTATATAAGATGATGATGGATGTTCAATAAATAGCTCTCCCTACATTTTCCTCCCATTTTTTCCTTGAGAGATATATCTAATAAAAATGTGTATATGCTTTCCAGTTGAGTTACACTACATTTATATATCATCATATAAATCTGGATACCCAGTGTTACTTAGGAGACAATAAAGACTAAGAAATGTGGTCATTTGTCCCTGGCCACACAAGTGCTAAGCAGCAGATCTGAGGTGAGAAACCAGGTCTCCTGGCTCTCAGCTTATTACTGCAAAGCATGCATGAAATATCAATGCTGAAACTGAGGTAGCCTGTAAATACCTGAATGCCTAAAGGACATCTTCCCACATTTAACAATTACCTTCTTGTTTCTGTTATCTATGAAGCATCATGACTTGGATGTGCCCCAACTTATTGTCTTGATCCTGTTTTCATTTTAATAGGGATTCAAATGTAGCAATAATAAGACTTGCTGGAATTTGAATGAGGAAGTAGATTTTTTTTTTTTTTTGACCATTTAGATTGGGAACCTTTACAAGGAGGAGATTGATGGTTATGGAGAAGAATTTATGCCAAAAAGAACTGACATTTATTTAAAAAACAGTGGATGAATTGACCCCTGTCAACTAAGAGTTAGTTTTAAAGACCAAATAACCCTAGGAATACATTTGCTGAATATTTTTAAAGATATTTTTTATGACCATGAAGATTATTACAGCATCATCCTCTTTGTATCTGCCTACTCACCTTTGGAAAACAAGAATATGAAACCAGAATAGATTGTGCTTCACTCTGCATGATTGTTCTGAGCTGTGTGGGAGAGCTGTGTGTTCTTTCTTGCATATCTCTGTGAAAATACATTATAGTGATCCTGATGGCCTGAGGAGTGGTGGGTGTTTTGCCATGTGGAGTTAGTAGTGTGTTTGTGGGATGGAAAGATGTAGGAGGCTGGTGTGATGTGTCAGGAACATGCATCATTGTATGAGTTAAGGATGAGTCAAGTATGTACCTAACAGGCAGCAAAATCTTTCACATGTGCTCAAGTGGGCCAAAATTTATTCTCAGTATACCTTGAATTAGATTTGCGCCTACCCATTGAAAAATTCATAGAATCACTTCCAATATTATCTTTGCAGTTAAATATAAACCAAAGGTAGCCATGGTAGCACAGGAGGAACTGATTTTCAAAGATATGGAAATACTCCATTTCCATCACTACCAAGAAATGAAAGCAAACTTCCTAATTTACCTCCAAGTTAGAATGAGTGCTGGGTTTTAACATGCTGTGCACAAAAGAGCTTTGAGAAAACTCCAAATTTCGTGCAGAATTATGTACAAATCAATGTTTAAAATTTGTTTTTAAAAACAGAATATGTCATGTGACATTTAGATCAATCACAAATATAGTTTTCTTTTATTTGCTAATTTCAGAGAAAGAGAGATCCCAAGCAAGGGGCGTGGCAGAAGGAGAAGAAGAAAAAGGCTCCCCACTGAGTAAGGAGCCCAACACAAAGCTGGCTTCAACCCAGGATGCCAGGATCATGACCTCAGCCAAAGGCAGATGCTTAACTGACTGAACTACCCAGGTGTTCCTCAAAAATATACTTTTAATTATTCATTACTTAATTAATATTGTTGCCCTGGGAATTCATTCATTCATTTATTCCAGGTTTTAGTAGAAACATTCTAAAAATCAGCAAAAATGATTTCAAAATAAAGATAAATCTTTAGGATAAAATGAAAGACATTACAAATTTTTGTATTAGCAAAAGATACTTTAACTTACTAAGATCAGTAGTTAGTCCACTCTGATTTCCCTAAAAGAAAAACTTACAACTTCGAGGTATCAGAGAATCTTTACACCTATCAGGAATATTCCCAAGATTTTCTCATAACTATCCCTTATTTACAAGGATTCTTCAAAGTGACAAATCAATCCACAGAAAAAAATCTCAAAAGGACACAAAGGAATTGCCTGTTTATACTGGTATCATTTTAAATCTTAGAGTAAAACATTCACATGAGGTCATTTTGAAACTTGTATGCAATTAATCCTTATATAAGCACAAGTTCTTGACCAGTCATATGGAATTCTACTTGATGCCTGGCATACAGCCATTTCCAGGTAATGTGTGTAAGAGTTGTGCCTAGAAAGCTGTGCTGGATTATCTTTTGGCAACTCAGCAAGGGTCCCCCACTTCTATGCTCTCGTGTATGACAGGAGCTGAGAGCCTGGGAACTACACTTCCCAGAATCTCTGGGTTAATTCACACCAATCAGAAGTATTCATAGGAAATCTGGAAGGAAGAAGAAAAGCAGAATGATCTTCACAGAAGTGAGATCTTACAAAAGCCTCCTGTGAGTTACTCACCTCCACTCTGAAGCTATTCTCATCACCCAGTAGTTTACTGTGCTTTTTAAAACTTCTGAAAAAATCCAGAAGCAATGATACAATTTCTCTTTTTTAAAAATCCATTGATTAAAAAAGATTCATTGAGAACCTTCTATGAGCCAGGTACTGGCAAGGCTCTGTTGTTACAAAATCAAATGAACATTTCCCTTCCCCAAAGGAGCTTATTATAATTTTTATAACTATCTGACTACAACAAAAGACTCAAACCTACAGAGATTGATTTTCTCTCATTTACAGATGGGAAGAAGAGGCAGTGCTGGTTTGCTTTCACTGAATACTGAATGCAGCAATTTGATCCTGTAAAGCTGCCAAGGCAATGCCAACTGTCTATGACAGCATATGGGGGTAGACAGACACTCACATACACAGACACAGTGATTTTGTAAGCCTCTTTTATAAGATACCAAACTAAAAATAAAAGTTTTCATCAAGACTATATTTTATCACGTTAAAATAGCCTAATTTGCCAGGCTGTGGAAAAAAGATGCCGAACCACTTCTGGCAGTTTGAAATGTGATCTAAATGTATTAGAAGATGAAATTTCTTTTGCCTCATGTACTCCAGAATCTCCTCACTGAATAGTCTTACAAGTAGCATAAAGAACAGAATAGGAATGTTTATCATGTTCTTCATTCCTGTATGACTTAACAAATACCCACTTCCTTATATCAGACTGTAGAAGACCATAATGAGGAAACGATGAATAAATCATTTAAGCCAAATGTCTTTCATATGTAGTATAAGCCATGATTTTAAAACTAAAGTGTTTGTAATCCTAAAATACTTTGGGATGGATTCAGGATGTCCATCTTACATTAAATTCAAACAGGAGACACAGTTGTTTTTATAAGAGATGAACTTAGATAGCACTAAACTTTTGATGTTGTCTTTTCACTGAAATCAGTGAAGAAGCCAAAAGGAAACAGAATAACTTGCTTTTCATTTTGTATTTTAGTCTGCACATTTCTATTAGTGAAAAACCTTTTTCTTTTACCCTTATGACACTATTTAAGCATGAGTATTATATATGGAATAATTCATTAGGTTAACAAAGAGATTAACAATAATGTATTCAGGAGCACTTGATGATAAAGAAAACCAGGGTTCAAAATAATCTCAACCAATATAAGCCACTGACCTTTTCAGAACATAAACTTTCTCTCCATTAATGGCTCTGTGGATTCTCCACAGCCTTGTTCTAGCAAAATTTCTGTATTTTTCTTCCTCACTTTATTTAGAAGGACCAAAACAATTACCTTTTAAATGAACAGGCAAAACTAGAAATCTCAAACATGTCAAGGTGAAAATAAGTCATTAATAACAAATTGGAAACTATATCCAAAGCAAATAAGGAAGTTCAACTTCTCATTATCTTAAGAGAAACCTAATGTTTTTGTAGAATAATACTGATAGTATGTGATTACAGTGGAAATATAACCAAAGGCAGGAATGCAAGACTAAATGAAATCCAATTCATGGCAATGGGATGGTTACAAAAATTGCCACCCAGCCGATGCCACAAGATGAATGCTCAGGATATTAATCAAGGCAATGTCATGATGCTTCCAAGGAAAGCATGCCTTCACTTAGACCCCCAAATGGAAAGGGATATTCTTATTATTGTGCTTAAATTGGTGAATAAATGAATGAGTGAGTGAGTGAATAAACATAATGCTCCTGATCTATCCAAGAACACACAGGAAACTGAAAATAAGACCAACCCAAATGTGGAACAGCAAACTCCAATTAGAGAGGGAAGAAGCCATTTCTAAGTTAAATAATCACAAATACTTTTCAGGAAATATCACAGGGAAAAATATCCATGGAAAACGTTTGATAAAAACTCAACGCTTGAAACAAAATACTACCAGATGCGGGCTAATTGAACATAATAATAAAAATAAATAAAAATTAATTAAAAATTTAAAATACTATTTGAGACAAAAATATTCTGAAAACTGAAAATAATAATCCTAAAATAATGGCATGGCCAGTTCACAAAGAACTCTCAGCACTGCTGATGAATTCCCTGCTTCCCATTTTCTGGTGTTCATCAAATTCCTGGAGATTTTTTTTTTAAAGATAGATTTGAAGGGTTGCCTGGGCTGGCTCAGTTGGTTAAGTGCGTGCCTTCAGCTCAGGTCATGATCCCAGGGTCCTGGGATGGAGCTCCACATCAGGCTCCTTGCTCAGTAGGGAGCCTGAATCTCCCTCTCCCTCTGCTGCCACTCCCCCTGCTTGTGCTCTCTCTCTCTCTCTCTGTGTCAAATAAATAAATGAAATCTTTAATATATATATAGAGAGAGATTTGTTAAGTGGGCAAGTATTTCTTGAAAAAGAAATGCATATGATTTCTCAGTAACTTCATCATTACAAAGTCCTTAGTTGGGAAGAACCAGAAGTTCATATCACAACCAACAAACTATTTTTATTGTTGAATATATGAATGCTTAAGCTAATCATCATAAAATGTATAATGTCCTCATTCCAGAAAGGATTCAATTCTATTTTCCTACTTCCATGTCATTTATAACTACTTAAGCTAAAGAATTGTTTCAAGTATTGTTTTAAGTAGTTCCTGAAGTGATACAATTCTACCTGACAATTTCAATTAAAATTCACACATTTAGAGTGTTAAAATGAGGTGAGCATCATCTTTTAGAGAATTCTGTCTTAGAGTTATTTCTATCTAGGTGTGATATATGTTACTAAAGAAAAAAAATATTTCCACTAGGCTTATAATTATACTCTTAGATAAAATCCCATGCATTTATATTTAATCTTTGTAGACAATATAATTTCAATAAAATTTGGGCTCCTGTAACAGAGAGAAGAGTAATAAGAGAGAAGCCTGTTTCTCTTTTAAGTAATAGCCTAAATACAAGCATTATACTCTGCTACAGAGGCTCTATGATATGATGATATGTAGTATCTAGGTTTCTGCTGTCGTTCCCAAATTCGCAAAAGTAGTAAGCTTTCTTCTGTATGGCCAAGATGGCTTAGCTCCATCCTGTGAAGAGAGAAAAGGAAAAATGACAAGGCATCCCTATTATTTAAGGGCACAACCTAGAAGGTGCAACAAAAATTTCTACCCATATTCTATTTAACAAAGATTGGTTACGTGATTATATATGGCTGAAAGAAAGAGCAAGGAAATCCATCCTTTATTGTGAAAAGCCATAGTATGGCCCAAACTCAAGGCTTCTATTCTGTGACAGAATAGGTAATAGGTAATAGAGATGTCTTTGTTTTGCTAGCCTCCAAAACAAATGCTTACACAAGGGATGATATTAAATAGTGATCTTAGAAGCACAAATTTTAAAAATGGAAAAAGAAAGGGGAAAAAAAACCCCAAATCATAGAGCATCAATAAGCAGGTTACTTCTATAGAGTTCTAGTCCTTTGGGTACACTTAGATGACATGAAACATGCATCAGAATCATTCCACCTGAGAAAGGGAGACTGAGGCTTTCCTTTAAGACCACTCTCCCCATTGGGTAAGAGTTTCCTATGAGAATATTCTTGATCTCACCCTTCTTGGTTGCCATGTGCTATATAACAAGCTTGCACCATAACAAGAGAAAGACTTCAGGCAAAGAGGAAAAGAATCCCAGCCCTTGAGGTAGGAAGCCAGAAATGTACTGGAAAATTCACTGTTAATGCATGTAATATCAGGTGGGTCACTGGGATAAGGGACTCCAACAATAACTACAATAGGCAAAACTAACATTATTTGTGTTTCATTAAAATGACTTTTTTTTAACTTAGAAAGTTTGTCTCTTATCTGTCAATATTCCAAGCCTAAAATTACAATATCAAAAGAATATCTCCTGCAGAATTTACATTTTATATGTCTTCATGTGTAAAAACAAATCTCAAAAAATTGTCAAAATACTCTAATTTGGGGGACACACTTATACAACTGGCTTGAGTATCTTTTATATGCGAGAACCATAATCATATTCTGTTCTGCCTAGCAAAATCCACCTATGATGACAATCATTTTTTACAGCAAAAACTTCATGCTCTTACAGTTTCGAAAATATAAGACTAGAACGGTTATTTAAAAGTTAATATTAATTATATCATGCATTACTATTATAGTACTCCCAGCATTCTAAACTGTACATGTTAATATTAAGTTGTATCTCCTATCATTATAAAACATTTGAGGACAAAGTATTTGTCTTATTAACTTTCTAAACCTCATGGAGACAATTCTATGCATTGTTTATAATGGGTATTCAATTAAGGCTTGCTGAAGTGAAAACATTCTCCCATTTTAAACTTTACTCACATACAGAATAATGAACAAAAAGTGATAAATCCCATCTCTGCAAACAGAAGTCACTGGCAATAAATAACTAAAAAAATAATAATAGTAGCAAGAATAGAGAAAATGAAATTATTTACACTAGTAATACAATAAGAAAAAGTAATTTTTTTAAAGATTTTTTATTTATTTATTTGTCAGAGAGAGAGAGAGAGAGAGAACAGGAGCGAGCACAGGCAGACAGAGTGACAGGCAGAGGCAGAGGGAGAAGCAGGCTCCCTGCCGAGCAAGGAGCCCGATGTGGGACTCGATCCCAGGATGCTGGGATCATGACCTGAGTCGAAGGCAGCCGCTTAACCAATTGAGCCACCCAGGCGTCCCAAGAAAAAGTAATATTAAAAAATAATGTATCGTGGGACATCTGGTGGCTCGGTCAGTTAAGCATCCAACTCTTGATTTCAGCTCAGGTCATAATCTCACAGTTGTGAGATCAAGCCGTGCATAGTGCTGCGTGCTCAGCTTGAGATTCTCTTGCTCCCTCTCTTTCTGTCCCTCCCCTGGCTCTCTCTCATTCTCAAAATAATAAAGTCTTTTTTTAAAATTGAAAAATAATGTGTCTTTTGCTGACTTTTATCACTCAGATCCTACCCTAAAATTAGGTCCTGGCTGGAATTTAGTTTATATAAAGACACGATATTCCTGGCCACTTCTTGAGAACAGGATGCAAGTCATTATCATCATGCAAAGACCAAAGATGTAGATTAATTTTTGGTTTGAAACTTAAATATTATTTAATATCTTCTAGAGAATGTAACAATATATCATAACAGAATCATAATAAAAATGTTTTCCATGAAGAATTGAATCCAAGGTTAGGTCCACCTTGAACTTTTTCAAATCTCACTGGCTAGAATAGCAAAATGACCTTTTAGTCAGGGAAGCAAGAGTTCATGCACCTAAAACAATGCCATATTCAAACTACAGCACCTATAAATATCAAATTTTTTTTTATTCTTAACTTGGCTATTTTTAACACTATGTTTTCAATTTAACTCATATCTGATTAAGAAATATGACTCTGGCCCAGAAGTTAGTGAAATATACAGATTGGTTTCATAATAAACAATAATATACTGATACATTATAAATATATTTATATATCTATGTGCATTATATACAGTGTAATAGTGGTTATAACTATATAAATAATAATGGTGTAATACCTGGCCCTGTCCCCAATCAAAAGGATCAGAATCTCTGATATTGAGATATAATAATCTTTCCCAAAGACTTTCCAGGTTATTCTAATGTTGCAGGCATGGTTAAGACTATCAAAATCAGATAGAAACAAAAAAAAAAAACCTATATTGTTGAAGTAACATCATATCTCATTACAATTACCTGGTAAAAACATAAGGATGCTATTCGGTGACACAAGAAACTATTAAAGATGGGAATTTAGCATGCAAAATATCCTATGAAAATGTAAAACACTGAAAGAGATAGCTTAATAACGGATAGCTTAAAGAACGGATCTTCAATTTGCTGATTATTTTCCTTATCTATTATCTTCTAGATGGAATTACAAATAACTAATGTACTTAAAGGACTCTCAACATATAAGAGGAGTTGCATCAATCAAAATGGAGGAGGTAATAGTTCTTAATAAGCAGTTTTCAGAAGTAAAGAAGCAAATTCAATTATAATACACACTTTTCCCTTATTAAAAGAAGGAGAAAGTGTTTTGGGGCACCAGGCTGGCTCAGCCTTTAGAACATGCAACTTTTGACCTCAGAGTTGAGACTTTGAGCCCCATGTTGGGTGTAGAGATTACTTAAATAAAAAAATTTTTGAAAAAAAACTCAAGATTTTACCTAAGCAAACTAAAAATAAAATATCAAAGCTATAGATGGAAAACTTAATTAATAATTTCTTATAGATTTTTTCTTCTTTCAAAACCAATAATTACATTGACTTGTAAATACTAAAAATTGCATGTAAGCCTTGCCTTTTATTTTTAAATATTTTTATTGTGTATCTATAGAATTCAACTAAAATGCATGCTTTACATGTTTTGCAATTAACCATAACTCTCATCCTATATGTAGCAATGAATTATCTTACAACTGAAAGAGACCTCAGTTTCACTAATTTTCAGTTTAGGAAAAAGTCAAGTATCACAACTTCCTCAAATATGTTGTACACCTGAAATTACTGTAACATTGTGTTTTAACTATACTTTAATAATAATAATAACAATAACTTCCTGAAGACTACATAGGAGTTCTCAGCAAGGAATCACAACACTTGTTATCATTAGTACATTAAGTCATATTGCAAGTAATGTGTCATTCAGTAAACAATAAAAACAAAATTTTTGCTATTTTCAATTTTCTAGTGCAAGAACTTCTCACTCAAAGCATTTCTCACTCATACAAAGAGTGAGATACTCTTTGTAGATACTCTTTGTATCTACATTCATATATTTTTCTCTTACCTCAAGGTCAACATGTTCTTCAAATAAGTGCAAAAGCATTACATTTATGACTAGGATGCTTAAATTACATTACTAGGATGTGAGAATGTATCACATAAGTAATTTTCATTTGCTGTGTGTATTTTGATAAAACAAACAAAAACTTTAAAAAGTTCTAACATAAAGAATTTGTTGTACATTCAAG
Organism: Taxidea taxus jeffersonii; assembly: GCA_003697995.1. Lineage (NCBI taxonomy): Eukaryota > Metazoa > Chordata > Mammalia > Carnivora > Mustelidae > Taxidea > Taxidea taxus. The sequence continues at coordinate 42,019 of RCUC01154508.1, forward strand.
CTCAGAGGCTAAAGTTTCTGATAGTCTACTCAGTAATCTTTCTAGGTAGGCCACTAAAAATCTATGTTTTAGTGTAGCATCTTAAATGTACCTTGCAACAGAATGCTAAATTGGAAGCTTCAGCTGAGACCCTAAAATGAAAAGTGTCAAATATCAAAATGGGATGTCAAACTAAATATAAATATCAAAGTAGGTGATGAAGAACCATTTGGATGAGTCTTCAATTCTTTATCAACATTGAGAACTTAAGAGAGTATAGACAAGGAAATGTTGTTTAAAAAGATTTTTAAAAAGAGTTTTCAGTTTTCTGTGAGTCAAAAAAAAGGCCTGGAATATATTCTTTGGCATAGATTCTGTCCACAATTTTATCACTTGTTGACAACCTGCTGATCAAATGTACTGAACAATCTGCCACCAGAGCTCCCCACCTATTCCCAAATAAAGCTTTGAACCTGGATACTCCATGTTGGATTGAGGGTTTGAAGGTAAGATCTTGCCCCTTCACCAATGGAGATTAAATTGAATCAGTGGGAAATTTCCCTTCAAGAAAAAGCAGCAGTGCACACAGTGCCACAATAAATTCCTACAACATTTTCCCTGTTCAATTGTGTTCTTTATTAGGTAATAAAGACCATTTTATTGACTATTCACTTCAGTTTCATGTAAGGAGTAATTTTGATATGCATGTCATCTAGAATATTAATGATTATTTTGAACAGGGTAGGGCTGAGGGCACACTCTTGTGACATAATGTTAAATACATTAACAATTCTTTCCAGGTTGGTCTTGATATATTAATCATATCCTCTAGGGAAAGCTTTTCAGCTACCATATGTCACTGATTTTAAGACCTACATTTTTTCACAACTTAACATTTCTAAAATCAAATAGTATCTCATAATTTCTGTTGACGAGGCAGTGGTCAATGGCATTGATTCATTGCCAGACCTTGTACTAACATCAAAATGAGCAAAATGAAAACTTACAGAATGTTTGACAGCTGTTTTGGACATAAAAGTGGAAGTCTATTTGATAACTACTGCATGACCAATTCTATTCAAGCCACAGAGGTCAATACTGTGTGGAAAAACACACACCTCTATGACTAAGCTAAAACACGATTCACAAGAATCTGAATGAGAAGACATTTTAGAGGTAAGAAAGAATTGATTTCATTTAAATGTTTGTTTTAATGTGTGTGTGTGTGTGTGTGTGTGTGTGTGATATGAAAAATCTACATCAAAAATACAACTCTTTCAGTAAATATAAGGTAACACTTCCAGGGAATAAGAAAGTATTGTGTCATACTTATTGAAAATGCATTTATTTTCTTTCTTTGTGTTATGGAATGAGGAAACATATAATTACTGACACTTTAGGTTTATAATATAAACATTATATATTAAAATTATTATATTAATTATATCTTAATATAATTTGAAATATAATTATATAAAATTATAGCTAGCAATAAGTATAAAATGTAATATATAGTTATATACAATAATTATTTTAATATAATCATTTATTAACTATATTATGTATTTTATATATTAAATATTATAAAGTATTTATTTAAGAAATATAAATTTGTCTCTTAAAGAATAGGAAAAAAAGAACAAAGCAAGTCCAAAGTTACCAAAAAGCAGGAAATAATAAAGACTAGAGGAGAAATAAACAAAATATATGACAGAAAACAGAAAAAAAGATCAAAGAAACTGAGTTATTCTTTTTTTTTTTAAAGATTTTATTTATTTATTTGTCAGAGAGAGAGGGAGAGAGAGCAAACAAGCACAGGCAGGCAGAGTGGCAGGCAGAGTCAGAGGAAGAAGCAGGCTCCCTGCTGAGCAAGGAGCCCGATGTGGGACTCGATCCCAGGACACTGGGATCATGACCTGAGGGGAAGGCAGCTGCTTAACCAACTGAGCCACCCAGCCGTCCCCTGAGTTATTCTTTTAAGATCAACAAAAGTGATAAAACTTTAGCCAGACTAAGAAAAAAATGACAGATTCCATATAAAATCAGAAATGAAAGAGGAGACATTACTAATGATACTACAGAAATGAAAGGAATAATGAGAATAGTAGGACAACTACATGCCAACAAATTGGATAACTAAAAGAAATGGAAAATATCTAGAAATATTTCACCTACAGAGACTGAATCAAAGAAACAGAAAATCTGAACAGACCAATAACTGATGACAAGATTGAATTAGTAATCAAAATCCTCCAACACAGAAAAGCCCAGGGACTGTCTGGTTGCTTCACTAAAGAGTTCTACCAAACTTTTAAAGAATTATTTGCAGTCCTCCAAAATTCTTCCAAAAACTATAGAGGAGGGAACACTTTTGAACCCACTTTTAAGGCTAGCATTCCCCTAATACGAAGTCCAGGAAAGGATACTATAAGAAAACTAGTAGCCAATATTCCTAATAAATATAGATACAAAAATCCTCAACAAAATATTACCAAACTGAATTCCAACAGCACATTAAGACAGGATCATAGGGGAAGGGAGGGGAAAATGAAACAAGATGAAACTAGAGAGGGAGACAAACCGTAAGAGACTCTTGATCTCAGGAACAAACAAACTGAGGGTTGCTGAAGGGGAGGGAGGTGGGAGGGCTGGAGTGGTTGGCTGATGGACATTGGGGAGGGTATGTGCTATGGTGAGTGCTGCGAATTGTGAAAGACTGATGATCCACAGACCTATACCGCTGAAACAAATAATATATGTTAATTTAAAAAACAAACAGAACATTATAAACATCATACACCATGACTGACTAAGATTTCTCCCTAAAATTCAAGAATTATTCAAGATATGAAAATCAATAAATGGGATACATTAGATTAACAGAATGAAAGACAAAAATCTTACGATCACTTCAATAGATGGAGAAAAAGTATTTAACAAAATTCAACAACTTTTCATGATAAAAAGTCTCAACTAGGAATAAAAGATTATATTAACAAATAAAGGCCATATATGCAAGCCACAGCTAATATCACTCAGCTCAGTGAAAAGATGCAAGCTTTTTATAACATGAGGAACAAGACAGGATAGCCACTCTCACTACTTCTATTCAGCATAGTACTAGAATTGCTAGTTATAGAAATTAGGTAAGAAAAATAACAAAAGGCACCTAAATTTGAAAGGAAGATGTAAAATTATGTTTGCAAAGGACATGATCTTACATGTAGAAAACCTTAAAGATTACACATACACACACACACACACACACACACTATTAGAACTAACAATCACTGTTAGAACTAAAAATCATATTTAGCAAAGTGGCATGAAACAAAATCATCATACAAAGATTATTTGCAAGTCTGTGCTCAAATAACTAATAATCTTAAGAGGAATTTTTTTAAAGCACATTCACAGTAGTATAAAAAAGAATAAAATCCTTAGGTATAAACTTAAATAAGGAGACAAAAGGTTCATACACTAAAAGCTACAAATCATTGCTTAAAGAAATTAAAGAAGACACAAATAAATGAAAAGACATCCTGTGTTTGTGTACTGGAAGATTTAATATTATTAAAATATTCATACTACCCAATATGATCTACATATTCAATGTAATCTCTATCATTATCACAATGGCATTTTTTACAAAAATAAAAAACGATGCTAAAATTCACATGTAATTACAAAGGACCCCAAATAAGCAAAGCAATCTTGAAAAAGAGGAACAAAGCTAGAGACCACATACTTCCTCCTTCCAAAACATATCACAAAGATACAGTAATCGAAACAGTATGATACAGTCATAAAAACAGGCATATAGATCAATGCAATAGAATAGAGAGCTTAGCAATAAACCCATACATAAATGGTCAAATGATCTTCAGCAAGAGTGGCAAAGACAACACAATGGGAAAGGATAGTCTCTAACAAATGATATTGGAAACACTGGATATCCACATGCAAAAGAATGAAACCAGATATTTTTACTGCATACAAAATCAATCCAAAAAAACTTAATTTTAAATTTAAACTTATTTTTAGTAAGTTTCTTAAACTTTTATTAAAAACTTAAACATAACACCAAAAACTATAAAACTCCAACAAGAAAGGAAGAAAATCTTCATGATATTGGTTTTGGCAATGAGTTATTAGATATGATACCAAAGGCACAGGTAAAAAAAAAAAGCAAGCACTGACAAGTGGGACTACATCAAACTAGAAATCTTGTACACAGCAAACAACAGAATGAAAAGCAACCTATAGAGTAGGAGAAAATACTTGCAAACCTTATATCTGATAAAGGCTTAATATCTAAGGTGTATAAGGAATTCCTATAACTCCACCGGAAGAAGGAGTAGGAGGAGATGGGGCTGGGGGGCGAGGAGAGGAGGGAGGAAGAGAACAAGAACAACAAGAACAATGAAAACAAAGAGAACAAGAAGAAATACAAATGGCTAAGAGGTGTTCAACATTACTAATCATCAGGGAAATGCAAATTAAAATTACAATCTGATGCCACCTTCATATCTGTTAAGATAGATATCATTTAAAAATTAATAATAAATGTTGGCAAGGGTGCAGGGAATTTAGAATATTTGTACACTGCTGGTGGGAATATAAAATGGTACATCTATAATGAAAAACAGTGTGGAGGTGCCTCAAAATATTAAGAGTAGAATCAGCATATGACCCAAAAATCCCACTTCCAGGTATTTATCTAAAAGAACTGAAAATAGATTTTCTATGAGATATTTGCCCTCACTTTTCATTGTAGAATTATTGACAATAGCCAAAAGGTAGAAACAATCTAACTGCCCATTAACAGAGGACTGGATAAGAAAATGTAGTGTATATATACAATCGAAATTATTCATCCTTTAAAAAGGGAGGAAATGCTTTCATTAGCTACAAAATGGATGAATTTTGAGTTTGAAACAAGCTGGTAAATAATGGATAAATACTGCATGATTCCATTTATATTCAATATCTAAAGTCATCAAACTCATAGAAGTGGAAAGTAGAATGGTTCCTGCCAGGAGTAGTGATGGGAGGTATATGGAAATGGGGAATGGCTATTGAATAAGCATAAAATTTCATCCCAGCAAAATGAAAAATGTTCTAGAGATCTGCTGCACAACAATGCACACATAGTTAACAATACTATACTGTGCACTTAAGAATTTAAGTGGGTAGACTTCCTGTTGTGTTTTTTTACCCAATAAAAATAAATAGGTTCTATTGCTTAAATGCCTATCTGTAAAACATGGGTTATGTATATGGGTAAATGTATATAAGTTAAATATATATACATCATATATTATTATGAGGGCTAACTCATTAACATATATAGAATTTATAGAATACCACCTGGAATGTTGTTGGTTGCTATTGTTTATTTTTATATAAATTCATAAATAAAAATATACTGATTTTGTGTTATATAAATAAGTATCTTATTGATGTTCAATAAATATTTATAACTGATTGGTAATTATGAAATGTAAAGATAGTGAGTCAAGGCACCAACAATACCACTAATTAAACCAACAGTAAAATTCCCCAGCGGGGTAGTTGTATGAAAATTGCCTGATGTCATCTTGGTAGTGCACTGTTCTTTTGTCCCTGTTAAACTTTGTTGAAAGCAACTGGCAAAAGATTACTACTATTATTATTTTCTCATTCACAAACATTGACTTAAATTTGTTTTCTCATATCTATTATCAATTTATTTAATGACACCCAATAATAAACTGAATATATTAACACAATGAAACTGTGTAGCATTAACTGAGATTATGTATAGGTGCTAAAATACGAGCAAGAATACTTGGATTCTAGTACTGGATTTCCCCTAGTAGCTACACGACCTCAGGAAAATTATTTAAACTTCTCTGGGTTCATGTCTCTCTCTGAGAGAATGAGGACAGACAACTGAGGTGTATTCCAGGACTAGTGTTTTTTCCCTAACTAACTTGAATATAGGGAGGCCTTGACTTCTTGCTTCTATTTTGTGGCAATTTTCCATAAACTATCACATTCAAAAGATAAAAGTCCCACATTCCAAATGCACTGAAATATATTCTTACTCAAGTTACTGAAGGACAAAGGGAGGTGCATGAAATGGCATGACACAGAGCAATAGGCTCTATAATTTGTCTTTGCTATTTTCTGTTCCCAAATATCCACAATGGCTTGCTCAGAAATTATCTTCTCTCTCTGACACTATATTTGATTTCCAAAAATCATTCCTCTTAAAATAACCTCTGGTGCTTCTGAATTTGCTTTTATTTGTTATACACTCTCTCTGCACTGATCCACACTCAGCCATATGTTATGTAGATCAACTTAGACTTTGTAGATTTCAGTCAATACTTCTTACCCATTATTCCAATCAGCCCAACAGAGCAAAGTAGGCAAACACTTATAACTTAATTCTTTTCCTTTTATCTGTATGAAATTTTCAAATGTTGCCAAAAATTCTTGTGTCCCAATTCCGATCCAATCTTGCATAACATTGAACATAACCCAAGGAATATCCTTGAAAAGAGACTCACAGCTTTGGCAGTACCAATAGTGACATTACTGCCAGACACAAGATGTGTAATTAATATGGATGATACAATGCTTTTTCTCTTAGGCAAAATGCTGGTTGTTGAGAATACATTGTAGATCTTGGCTAAGAAATAGAAAATAATAAGTGAGTTAGAGTTATACTTTCTTCTATTTGTAGGAGATTCTCTTCCATTGTGTTTTGGGCTCAAAGTAAGATAAAATCTTCTCAGCCAAATTGCTTTCAGAAATAAGCTGCAAGATTTGTTACCAAATACCACATTAAACAAATTACCAAAACTTCTAAAAACAATCTACATTTTGCCTTCTTTTATTTTTACCTATATATTTATCAGAAAAACTGTTTCATTTTCATTATATATACTTAGAAATACACTCTCTAAGTGAGAAATTCCAATGATATGAAAAAAACTTAAATGACTAGAATCATTCAATCATACTTCACAGAATAAGACACTGAACTGATAAAGAGACCTATCTAAAGTGTAGTTTGGGGGCACCTGGGTGGCTCAATGGGTTAAAGCCTCTGCTTTCGGCTCAGGTCATGGTCCGGGGTCCTGGGATGGAGCCCCGCATCAGGCTCTCTGCTCAGCAGGGAGCCTGCTTCCTCCTCTCTCTCTGCCTGCTTCTCTAACTGGTTGTGATCTCTGTCTCTCAAATAAATAAATAAAATCTTAAAAAAAAAAAAAGAATATGCTATCCAGCAAGGGGAGAAATAAACAATTTCTTCAAAACTGAAGGGGAGAAATAAACAATTTCTCAGACAAACAAATGTTAAAGAAATTCATCACTACTAAACCAGCCTTATAAGAAATGTTAAAGGAAAATCCTTGAATGGAAAGGAAAGGCCACAATCAGGAGTAAGATAATTAGAAAAGGAAAAAAAAATTCACAGTACATACAAATACAATAAAAGTAGTATATTAATCATTTATAAAGTCAGTATGGAGGTTAAAGCACAAAAGCAGTAAAATTAATTATATCTATAAAATCAACCAAGCAATTCACAAAATAAAATGATATAAAATATTATATACATAAAATGTGGGAGGGGAGCAAAAATTTAGTGCTTTAAGAATAGGTTCAAACTAGGGGCACCTGGATGGCTCAGTGGGTTAAGCCTCTGCCTTCAGCTCAGGTCATGATCTCAGGGTCCTGGGATCAAGCTCTGCATCTGGCTCTCTGCTTAGCGAGGAGCCTGCTTTCCCCCCCATCTCTCTCTGCCTGCCTTTCTGCCTACTTGTGATCTCTCTCTCTGTCAAATAAATAAATAAAATCTTTAAAAAAAAAAAAGAATAGGTTCAAACTATAGTGACCATCAACTTTATATAGACTGCTATATGCATAGAAAGTAATAGATAAACCTAATGGTAATATAAAGATATGCAAATATAAAGAGAAAAGCATCCAAGGATAACATTAAAGAAAACCATCCAACTACAAGGGGAAAGGGCAAGATAGAAAGAAACAGAGAACTGAAAATAATAAAATAAAATAAATCACAAAATGGCAATAAGTACATAACTATCAATAATTACTTTGACTATAATGAAATAAACACTGCTATCAAAAGACATAGGGTGATGGAATGGATAAAAAGCAAGACCTATCTATATGCTGCCTACAAGAGATTCATGTTAGACCTAAAGACACTCGCAGGTTGAAAATGAAGTGACGGAAAAACATTTATCATGCAAATGGAAGTGAAAAGAAAGCCAGGGTAGCAATACTTATATTGGATAAAATAGACTTTAAACAGAGACCATAACAAGAAAGAAAGAAGGACACTACATAATCATAAAGGAAAAATCCAACAAGATAAAACAATTGTAAATACCTATGCACTCAACATAGGAACACTTAAATACATAAACCAGCTAATAACAAACATAAAGGAAGTTGTTGATAGCAATACAATAATAGTAGGAAACTTTAATACCACACTGACATCAATGGATCGATCAAACAAAAAATCAACAAAGAAACACTAGCTTTGAATGAAACATCATATCAGATGGATCCAACAGATATTTTCAGAACAATTCATCCTAAAGCAGAATACACATTCTTTTCAAGTGTAGAACATTTTCCAAAAGAGATCACGTGTTAGGCCTCAAAACAAATCCCAGCAAATTCAAAAAGATTGAAGTCATATTATGCATCTTTTCCAGCCACAACAGTATAAAAGTAGAAATCAAACATAAGAAAAAAAGCTGGAAAGGACACTAATACCTGGAGGTTAAATAACATGACTCTAAACAATGAATGGGTCAACCATAAAATTAAAAAGGAAAACAAAAAGTATATGAACACAAATGAAAATGAAAACACAATGGTCCAAATCTTTGGGATACAACAAAGGGTATTCTAAGAGGTAAGATCATAGCAATGTAGGCCTACCTCAAGAAACAAGAAAAATCTCAAATAAACAACCTAAACTTATACCTAAATTACTAGAAAAAGAAAAAACAAAACCTAAATCCAGTAGAAAATAGGAAATAATAAAGTTTAAAGCAGAAATAAGTGAGACTTAAAAAACAGAACAGATCAATGAAATCAGGAACTGGTTCTTTGAAAACATCAACACAACTGACAAACCTTTAACAAGACTCTTAGAGTGAGAGAAAGAGAAAGTGACAGCACTCAAATAAATATAATCAAAAATGAAAAAGAAATAATAACATCACAAACATACAAAGGATATATTATAATATACAATATATATAATATACATATAATATATATAATATATAAAATAATAAGAGAATATTAAAAAATATATGCCAACAAATTGGACAACTTGGAATTAATGGATAAATTCCTAGACATATAACCTCCCAAAACTGAGTCAAGAAGAAATAGAAAATTTGAACAGATCAATTACTAGCAATGAAATTGAATCAGTAATCCAAAAAAAAAACAAAAACTGCCAACTAAGTCCAAGACTAGAGAGCTTCACAGGTGAATTCTTCACAGGTAAATAACACTTAAAAGAGAGTTAATGCCTATTCTTCTCAAAATATTCCAAAAAAAAGAAGAGGAAGAAAAGCCTCCAGATCAGAGGCCAGCATTGCTCTCATACCAAAACCAGACACTACAAAAAAAGGAAAAAAAAAACTGTTATTTTTAATGAACATAGATGTTAAAATCCTCAACAAAATACTAGCAAACTGAATCCAACAATACATTTTTAAAAATCATTCACCATGATCAAGTGGAATTTATTTTAAGAATGCAAAGGTGGTTCAATATTCACAAATCAATTGATGTGATATATCACATTAACAAGAGAAAGGATTAAAACCATATGATCAGGGATGCCTGGATGACTCAGTCTGTTAAGCCTCTGCCTTCAGCTCAAGTCATGATCCCAGGGTCCTGGGATTATGCCCCACATTGGGCTCCTTGCTAAGCAGGGAACCTGCTTCTCTCTCTGCCTGCCACTCCCCCTGCTTTAGAGTGCTGTCCCATTCTCTCTCTCTCTGACAAACAAACAAACAAAATCTTTTTTTAAAAAATAATTATATATATATATATATATATATATATATATATAATCATTTCAGTAGATGCAGGATAAATATTTGACAAAGTATTTTTTTCATGATAAAAAATCTCAATGAGTAGGTTTAGCAAAGAGTCCTCAATATAATTAGGGCCACAGTGAACATCAAACTCAATGGTGAAAAACTGAGAGCTTTTGCCCTAAAATCAGGAACAAGATAAGGATACCCACTGACATCAAAATGTGAAATTTGAAACCATAAAATTCCTGGAAGAAAACAGGCAGTAATCTGACATTAGCCATAGAATAATTTACTTGGATATGTCTTCTCTGGCAAGGCAAATAATGTAAAATTAAACTATTGGGACTATACAAAAATAAAATCTTTTGCACAGTGAAGGATACCATCAACAAAACAGAGACAACCTAGAAGACATTTGCAAATGATATATTTGATAAGGGGTTAATAGCCAAATTATACAAAGAAGTTACACAACCCAACACCAAAATAACAAGTAGTCCAATTTAAAAAATTGGCAGAAGATATGAATAGACATTTTTCCAAAGAAGACATACAGCTTAATAGACACATGAAAAGATGTTCAACATCACTAGTCATCAGGAAAATCACAATCAAATCAAAATCAAAATCAAATCACAATCAAAATCACAATGAGATATATCACCTTACACCTGTCAGAATGCCTAAAGTCGAGCACCCAGGTGGCTCAGTCATTAAATGTCTGCCTTTGGCTCAGGTCATGATCCCAGGGTCAAGCCCCACATTGGGCTCCTTGCTTGGATGGAAGACTGCCTCTTCCTCTCCCACTACCCCTGCTTGTGTTCTCTCTCTCACTCTGTCTCTCTTTGTCAAATAAATAAACACAATCTTAAAAAAAAAAAAAGATTGTCTAAAGTAAAAAAAAACACAAGAAATAACAAGTGTTGGCAAGGATATGAAGGATATGAAGAAAGGATATGAAGTGTTGGCAAGGATATGAAGAAAAAGGAATCCTCAGGCACTGTTGGTGGGAATGCAAACCGTGAAGCCTCTCTGGAAAAGAGAATGGAATTCCTCAAAAAATTAAAAGTAAAATTACCATGTGATTCATAATACCACTGTTGGGTATTTACCCAAAGAAAATGAAAATACAGATTTCAAAAAGATATAGAAGCACTATGCTTAATGCACCATTGTTTACAATAGCCAAGATAAAGAAGTAACTCAAGTGTCTATTGATAGCTGAATGGATAAAGAAGAAGTGTGTGTGCGTGCGCACACACACACACAGAGGAATATTACTCAGCCATAAAAAAGAGTAAGATCTTCCCATTTGCAAAAACATGGGTACATCTAGAAGGCATAATGCAAAGGGAAGTCAGTCTGAGAAAGACAATATAATATTATTTCACTCATATGTTATTCACTAAACAAACTAAAGGAAGAAAAGAAAAAAGAGACAAAAATATTCTTGTAAAATTTTTATTCTTTTTAATTTTTTTATTTTTTTAATCTAAATTCTGGTTAATTAACATAGAGTGTATTACTGGTTTCAGGGTAGAGTTTATGATTCTTCAGTTGCATATAACACCCGATGTTCATTACATGAAGTGCCCTTCTTAATGCCCTTCATCCAATTACCCCATCCACTGACCCACCTCCCTTCAAGCAACTCTGTTCCCTATAGCTGAGAGTCTTTTACGGTTTGCCTCCTTCTGTTTTTATCTTATTTTGTTTTTCCTTCCCTTAAATATATATAGAGAACAAACTAGTGGTTGCCAGAGGGGAGATGGGTGGGGTGATGGGTAAACTATGTGAAAGGGATTAAGATTACTTACCATGATAAGCACTGACTAATGCATAAAGTTGTTGACTCATTATATTATATACTTGAAACTAATATAACACTGTACGAATTTTAAAAAAATAAAAATAAGTAAAATAAAATTGAGGTTGAATGACTATTACATCACATTTCATCCTCACTGGTTAATCTGTTTAAAAAACAGCACTAGGTGTAATACAAATCTGAAAGATCTTTTCAAGACTTTTGACATTTACAGGCATTATTAGTATTAAATTTGGTTGAATCTGTAAATTTACCAAAATTGCTTTTCAATCTTTATGGACCCAAAATTTCAAACATATTTCAATCAGATCAGTTATTCAATAGTTTGTCTTTTAGCAAGTTGAGGGAACATAAAGTTTTCTAAACTGAATATAACTGAATACTATTTTTGATTCTATGCCTACCATTTCAGATTTCCAAGATGCATGCCTTTCTGCTGAAGTGTGGCTTAGTAACTGGAAACACACACACAAACACAAGTGTGCACATGCATGCACACACACACGATTCTACTACCTATTTCCTTTTATTTCCTAGTAGCATGTCTTTTATTCATAATTCTTCTGACTAATTGGATTTCTTAGAATTATCCACCAATCAACCAAAAGAAAAATGACACATAGCTATACCAGCATGTCAATTCGATATCTAACACTCCCATGGTTCCATTTAAGTGAAACCATTCTATTCATAGCTCCTGATGAGGGGTAGCTCTAGAGAGTCATGACTTGTACAACTTGTCTTAACTCCCTTATGCCTGAATTACAAACAGATACTTAATTCAAGTTTAGCAATAACCTATAGGCTCACCAGCAACACATGATGTTGGCTGATATAGTAAGATAAGCTTAATTAAGCTGACCTTCTCTGGCATATTAGCTTGGAGAGAACTGAGCAATTGGTGGAGAGACCTAAACCTGGACGATTACACACATAAGATCAAAAAGCTATATTAGTGCCTAGCGGCATGGAAGTTGAATCTGGGAATGAGCAATCAGAGAGCCAAATTCATGAGGACACAGAAGCTAAGAGGTACCAAAAAGTTGAGTGCAGAAAAGGGGACAAAAACCGAGTCAAAAGGAAATGGAGAACAGAAATAAGGGGAATAAATGAAATAATAATTTGATGAAAGACAGAAGCTAACTACTTAAAGACTAGGGAGAAGATATATGCCTGCTGGATTTCTGCAATAGGATCTGAATTTTAGCTATGCTATTGTTATCCTTGCCCACTGAAATCCATCCATTCCCCACACAACTGCCAATATAGTCTTCTAAATTATGCATCCTATCCCTTGAATGCTTGCTTGAAATCCTCCATGATCTTCCCATTTTACTGAGAATAAAATATAAGGTCCCATATGATCTGCCCAGTTTCTACTCTCCAGCTCATATTGTACCACACTTTCCTCCTGCTCACTAAGCACCTGTACATAAAATGTTTGGTCTCTAGATCTTTTCTTCAAATATCAGCTCTTCTGGAAGGACTTTCCTAATCTCCCACTCTAAGGCATCCTCATCTTATTTAGCAACCCTTCAGCTAGTTACTAACCCATCATCTAGTTGTTTTTTTTATTCCAATGGATTTTTTTTAACTTTATTTAAGCTTTGTTTAAACATATAGTTTTATTTTCTTTTCAGCACTTCTCACTACCTGCTATTCTAGTCTAGTCTATTTATTTACTACTTGTAACTCTTTTATTTGTTTACTGGTTAAGGTTCCCAAGAGAATGTAGACAGAGAACTTGCCTTGAACCCCAACACTTAGAATGCTGTAGGAATCCAAAATATCTAAGAAAGGAATGATGAAAAGATGAAAGGACAGGATGGAGGGAAGAAGGATAAAGGGGGAAAGGGAGGGGAGGAGAATATGGGGAAGAAGGAAAGAAGCTCCTGCTGAAGAAACCCCAGTGCTGTTTTGAAGTCTTAATTACATTCATTCAAGATCTTGCTTTTCCTCCACGAACCTTTGGATTTTCTACAGTTCTACAGCTCAAAGTTCCAGCTTTGTCTGGGAGCTAATAGTTCATATCTTCCTAATAGTCTGACAAACTTAAGCTTTACAATAAACTCTTACTTATATAAAGCAACTTGCAAAAGTAGTTCTTTCTTAATAAAAGAAGAAAAACACTTATTATCATAGCAGTAATGACAGAAAAACACTATTTAAGGATAAAATGACTCTATATATTTCTTCACTAATGAAAAAGAAGAAAAAGCTCAAATAATTAAATTTGTATTTAGTTTATATTATACTGTCACACAAATTATTTCATCTAGTTAAATTTCTCCTTAATAGAAAAATATATTTATATTAAAATATTTACCAAGTGTAGAAAAGCACAAAGAAAAAGTAAAAATGTACCATAATCTTATCACCCAGTGAGGATCACTGAATGTTTTTTGCACGCATTTTTTGTTTATTTTTTAAGTTTTTATTCAAATTCTAGTTAGTTAACATACAGTGTTATATTAGTTTCAGGTGTACAATATAGTGGTTCAACACTTTCATACATCACTCTGTGTTCACTGCAACAAGTGCACTCCTTAATCCCCATCACCTATTTCACCCATCCTCCCATCCACCTCCTTTCTGGTAACCATTAATTTATTCTCTATAGTTAAGAGCCTGTTTCCTAGTTTGCCTCTTTCTCTCTTTGCATGCATTTTAAATAAAAGTGAAATCATAACCTATAAATTTGTAGCCTGACCTGTCACTTAGTATCATAATATTCCCATATCTTTAAATATTCCTCTATGCCCTTCCTTTTCATATTTACAGTTTAAAAACTTTTGTACAATATGAATAATTTTATATAGTTTACCAATTTTTTAAATTTTAGATTAGTTGGAAATTTCACAAATGTAAATACTGAGATGAACTTTCATAAAATTAAATTTTATATGTGTCTCCAATTTTTCCTTGGGATAAATCAGGGTTATTTTTGCCTTGTATTATTTTGTCTTCTGAGTCATGATCATAAACTACAAAATACTAAAAATTCAAGAATCTAAATTAAATTGAATTATACTCATTGTTTAAAAACTGGGAGTGGGACAGAGTATATGCAGACAGCATAAAATAGCTGGCTTTTTTTTTTTTTTTACAATATTGTAGAACAGTGCAGACATAATGAGCAGTTTAGATAATAAGGGGGAAAGATACTACCTCAAAATAGGCATGCAGGAAACATTAGCAGGAACCTAATGAGCTTTTTTAAATTACTTCGGTTTTTTAAAAACCTGCAGTAAGGAAAGATATATAAAGTTAAGTTGCCAATCAGATGACGAATTGGCAAAATTCTTGTTTACAATAATGGATGCCTTTAGGGTTTGTCCATCAATATATATATAAACTAGTCTTATTAAAAACTCCAAACTTTTCCATTGACTTAAGATCAATGTCTATGGTTTTTCTTTTAATTTAAAAGAATAGATGGGGGGAAAGCTGTCCTTTCCATTCATTTTTCATAGAAGCCTGCAGTTTGAAATCCACTAGAAGAACTGCCTCATGTGCTGAGGAGACGAGTATAGTCCCTCTTTAATCAGAGATGACACAAAATCAAGACTTTTCAGGGCAATACCTGCAGTAAAGGATAAGTATTCTGACAATGTCATTGTCTGCAAACATCTCCTAATGCCACCAGGTAAAAAAGAATCACCATCAGCAGTATCCAATGCTTATTCAGCTAGTCATGGACCTAAATGACCCTTACTCAGATTTCTGCTACAAGATTTACGGAGGAAAAGAAGCTGACATTCAGCTGAAAAAGAAAAGTCACTAAAACAGAAAGGAATCAAACTAGGATATATAATCACCAATAATCGATCACTGGTATCAAAAGGGCCAAATAGCATGCATGATTTTCTACCAACTGTTTTGGATCTTGCCATGTGTTATGAAAAGCATTTTTAGATACCTAGGTGCTAAGTGTATATAGTTAAACCTAGTGGTGTGCTGAAGATATCCCACAGCTAATTATTGATGATCCTTTCCTAATTCTGCTTTTTTAAGTGACATCACATTGGTAGTTAGAAATTGGCCATGGTGAGACTATTTACATGGAAATTTCTCTTTTTCTTTTTTACCATAGTGCCAATTGCTAATTTACCCAACACAGTGCTGGAAACCTAATTGTATTTTTTGTGAATTATATATTCAGATACACAGACTCTCCTGATGGACAAAGGATAAAACAATAAAACAGTCAGTATAAAACAACAAAATAACAAGTCACAAGCTATGCTAGCTAATGATGTTATTATTGGGACCAGAAAGCACATTTTCAATACAGACCCTTCAGTGAGAGTCAAAAGGCAACCTGATTTTGCTTCACAGAATGACAATTTATAAATGCACTTTTTATAATTAATTTTATTGAAATATCTTCAACATGGAGTAAAGTGCACAACTTCTAATACAGTCCCATGAGTTTTAACACATGCCCGTGTAACTCATGTACTAACAAAAAATCAAGGTATAAAACATTCCCTTCTCCCCTGAATGGTCCTCTGTTTCCTTTCCAATCAATAATGAAATCACTCCCTACTCCCTGCCCAGGCAACCATAATTCTGATTTCTAACATTATGGATTGGCTTTATCTATTCTAAAACATCATCTAAACTGAATCATACAGTAAGTGCACTTTTGTGTTTTACCTCTTTCACTAAAAATAATATGTTGACCTACATCCCTGTGTTTTTCAGTACTTATTTTTTTAAACAAACTTTTATTTGGAAATAATTCCAAATTTATAGAAAATTTATAAGAATTAGAGTAATAACATTTTTAAAACTCTCTATCTCTTATCCAAATTCACGTGTTGACAGCATTTACCTATTTCTTTTAACATTTATGTATACACTCTCCCTCTTATACATATATAAGGTTGATTCATGAATACCATAGGGGTTAGGAGGCACCAATCCTTCACAAAGTCAAAAATCCAAATATAACTTTGACTCTCCAAAAACCGAACTACAAATAGCCTACTGTGGAACAGGAGCCTTACTAAAAATAAAAACAACCAACATATATTTAGTATATTATATATATGTTATATACTGTATTCTTTCAATAAAATAAGGTAGAGAAAATAAAATTATTATTAAGAAAATCATAATGAAGAGAAAAGGCATTTACAATGCTTCACAGTAAAAATATTCATGGACCCACACAGTTCAAACCTGTGTTGTTCAAGGATCAGCTGTATACACAAACACATACAGATGTATGCATATAAAAACATCTCCATACTTAGATTTCATATAATATATAAAATTATTCTCAAGCATTTGAGAAGTTACATACATCATGGTTCCATACCTGTATATACTCAGTGGGCTACCTACAATGAAATATTCTCCATAAAATCACATCATATTCAACAAATTTAACATCAATAAGATTCTTTAATAAAACTACCCCATATTCTAATTTTGTCAATTATGTACTCTCAAGTATATCTTCTATGTGCTCTTTCCCTCCTAAGGATGCAGTCTAGAATCAAAATTTTTTCTTTTTTATTGAGAAGTATTCCTTTGTATGATAGATTTAAGTTCTTTATTCATTCTTTTGTTCAAGGACATTTGAGTTATTTTAAGTCTAAGACTGTCATGAATAAAAGCTGCTATTAACATTTTTGTCTACACTGTGAGAACCAACACTATCATTCTCCTGGATAAATAACTAACAGTAAAATTGTTGAGTCACAATAGATGTTTAACTTTGTAAGAAATTACCACACAGCTTTCTAAGGAGTTGTACCATTTCATAGGCCCCAGAAATATATGATCATCACAGGTGATCAATACTTTCAAAACATTTGTTATTGTTAGTCTTTAAATTTTAACAATCTAGAAAAATGTGAAGCATTTTCTCATTGTGCTTTATTCAATAATTCCCCAATGACAAATCATGTTATGTGCCTTTTTGTGTCTTATTGACCATTTTTATACTTTCTTTTATCCGCTCAAGACTTTTTCCCATTCTTTTATTGATGTGTTTTTATTATTGATTTTTAGAAGTTCTTTATATGTCATTCATGAAACCCCTTTATTAGATGTATGCATTGAGAATGTTTCACAATTACTTGATTTTTTTTTTTTTTGGAAAGGTGTCTTTTGATAGGGAAAAGGTTTTGATTTTGATTAAGTAAACTTTTTATTTTCCTATCTAAGAAGTATTTGCCTAATCTAAGGCCTAGAACTTTAAAAAGTTTTAACTTAATATGATTAATTTTGTGATCTGTCATGAATTAATTTTAGGGAACGGTATTCAAAAGAGCAAAAATTTTTCCCCCAAAGTTATCCAGTTGTTTTAGAAATATGTGTTTAAAAGCCTTTCCTCTTTCCATTGCATAAACACATTTGTTTAAAATAATTTGATCATATATTGTGGATCTATTTCTGTACGTACCTTTATTATATTCCATTGATGTATTTCCTTGTGCTAATGCCAATATCACACTCCTAATTATTGGAGCTTTAAAATACATCTTAGCATGGATAGAAGTAAAGGGTATTACGGTAAGTGAAGTAAGTCAATTAGAGAAAGACAATTATCATATGATCTCACTCATATGTGGAATTTAAGAAACAAAACAGAGGAGCATAGAGAAAGGGAGGAACAAATGAAACAAGAAGAAATCACAGCAGGAAACAAAACATAAGAGACCCTTAACCACAGGAAACAAACTGAAGGTTAATGGGGGAGGGGGGGTGTGGAGTAAAATGGTGATGAGCATTAAGGAGGGTATGTGATGTAATGGGCACTACGTGTTATATACAACTTATGAATCACTGAACTCTCCCTCAGAAACTAATAATACACTATATGCTAATTAATTGAATTTAAATAAAAATGAATTAAATTAAATACTTCTTAGAATTAAGTAATATAAGTCTTCTCACTTTTTTAGTTTTAAGGTTGTCCTGTTTCTTTTGGGGCCTTTGCATTCTTCTATACCTATTAGTATCAGATATTATTCTCTTAAAAAACTCATTTACTAGGAGTATGATTGGTTTTTCCTGGAAACTATATCTAAATTTGAGTTAAATTTACATCTTACACAGTGAGTCCTTTAATAGCAAACATGGTATATCTCCCCATTTATTTATTCCTTAAGTTTTCTCTGTAATGTACTGTAGTTCACACAGTACTATGCAGTATAGCAGTGTATCATTGCTAGTATATAGAAAAGCAATTCTTTTTTTATAAAGTGACTTTATATCATGGGAAGATGCTACATCCAATCTTTATGCTCTTCATTTATTTTTTTTAATTATTGCACCACTAGGACTTTCAAAACAATGTTGAATATAATGGTAAAAACAGATATCCTTCCCTTATTCTTGATCTTAGAGTGCATTACTGTAGATTATCATAGATGCCTTTTATCAGATTGAGGACATTCTATTCTACTAAATAACTGTGATTACTATCAACAAATGGTAAATTTTATCAAACCTATTTTGTCTTGGTTTATTTTTTCCATCTACTATAGTGTCCATAAGATTTTTATCCTCTATTACATAATGTAGTGAATTTTACATTATACGAATATAGTTTAATGCAGTAACTTTTTAAAAATTCACAGTATTAAGTGTACAATTCAATTACATTGATCAAATATATATGGTTAGGCAACAGCCACCACAATCATGATAGAGAACATTTCCGTGATCCCAAAAAGTTATCTTGTGTTCTTCTCCCTTCACTTCAGTCAAAGCACTGCCCCCACTTTAGGCTCTGACAATCACTGACTGGCCTGCTTTATATTTTCAACTTTTTTAAAATTTGGAGTCTTTCATAAAATGTGGTTTTGAGAAAACATTATCCTTCCTTATTGAATTAGCATATCTGTCAAAAATCAATTAACTATATATGTGTGGATTCTTTTATATTAACATATAAGTTATTATTTTTTTCAGGGCTACAGATCTGTAATTCATCAGTCTTACACAATTCACAGTTCTCACCATAGCACATGCACTCCCCAATGTCCATCAGTCAACCACCCCATCCCTCTCACCCCCCTCTACTCCAGCAACCCTCAATTTCTTTCCTGAGATTAAGAGTCTCTTATGCTGTGTCTCCCTCTCTGGTTTGATCTTGTTTCATTTTTTTCTTCTCTTCTCCTCTGATCCTCTGCCTTGTTTTTTTAAATTCCACATATCAGTGAGATCATATGATAATTGTCTTTCTCTAATTGACTTATCTCACTCAGCATAATATCTTCTAGTTCCATCCACATCATACCAAATGGCAAGATTTCAAATTTTTCATGGCTGCATAATATTCTGTTGTATATACATACTACATCTTCTTTATCCATTCATCTGTCAATGGACAGCTAGACTCTTTTCATAGTTTGGCTACTGTGGACATCACTGCTATAAACATTGTAGTACATGTGCCCCTTTGGATCACGATATTTGTACCTTTGGGGTAAATTCCCAGTAGTGCAATGGCTGGGTATAGGGTAGCTCTGTTTTCAACTTTTTGAGGGACCTCCATATTGTTTCCCAGAGTGACTTACCAGCTTGAATTCCCATCAACAGTGTAGGAGGGTTCCCTTTTCTCCCCATCCTCACCAGCATCTGTCATTTCCTGACTTGTTAATTTTAGCCATTCTGACTGGTATGAGGTGCTATCTCACTGTGGTTTTGATTTTTATTTCCCTGATGCCCAGTGATGTGGAGCACTTTTTCATGTGTCTTTTGGCCATTTGGATGTCTTCTTTGTAGAAATGTCTGTTCATGTCTCCTGCCCATTTCTTGATTGGATTATTTGTTCTTTGTGTGTTGAATTTAGGAAGTTCTTTATAGATTTTGGGTACTAGTCCTTTATCTGACACTTGCAAATATCTTTTCCCATTCTGTTGGTTGTCTTTTGATTGTATTGTTTCCTTTGCTGTGCAAAATTATTTTGATGAAGTCCCAATAGTTCATTTTTGCCCTTGCTTCCCTTGTCTTTGGAGATGTGTCTAGGAAGGAGCTATTGCAGCTGAGGACGAAGAAGTTGCTGCCTGTGTTCTCCTCAAGGATTTTGATGGATTCCTGTCTCACATTGAGGTCTTTCAACCATTTTGAATCTATTTTTGGTGTGGTGTAAGGAAATAGTCCAGTTTCATTCTTCTGCATGTGGTTGTCCGATTTTCCCAATACCATTTGTTGAAGAGACTGTCTTTTTTCCATCAGACATTCTTTCCTGCTTTGTCAAAGATTAGTTGACCATAGAGTTGAGGGTCCATTTCTGGGCTCTCTATTCTGTTTCATTGATCTGTGTGTCTGTTTTTGTGCCAGTTCCATACTGTCTTGTTGATTACAGCTTTGTGTAATAGAGCTTAAGTCTGGAATTATGGTGTCACCAGCTTTGCTTTTGTTTTTCAACATTTCTCTAGCTATTCAAGGTCTTTTCTAATTCCCTACAAATTTTAGAATTATTCGTTCCATTTCTGTGAAAAAAGTTGATGATATTTTGATAGGGATTGCATTAAATGTATAGAGTGTTCGAGGTAGCATAGACATTTTCGCAATATTTGTTCTTCCAATCCATGAACATGGAACATTTTTCCATTTCTCTATGTTTTCCTCAATTTCTTTCATGAGTACTTTATAGGTGTCTGAGTACAGATTCTTTGCCTCTTTGGTTAGGTTTATTCCTAGGTATCTTATGGTTTGGGCTGCAATTATAAATGGGGTTGACTTCTTAATTTCTCTTTATTCTGTCTTGTTGTTAGTGTATAGAAATGCGACTGATTTCTGTGCATTGATTTTATATCCTGACACTTTACTGAATTCCTGTATGAGTTCATATTGTGGATTTATCCCTTTCCATTGATCTATTGTATCCTTACAGCAATGCCAAACAGCTTAGATGACTATCATTTTAGAATTAATCTTAAAATTAAGTAGTTTAAGTCTTCCAAATGATTTTTCTCCAATATTCATTTGACAAAGTCTAGATCTTTTGCATTTTCATATGAAGTCTAGCATGAATTTTCCACTTCTACAAGAAATTTTGCTTTAATTTTGAATAAGATTGCTTTGAATCCATAGATCAATTTTCATACAATTGACATATTAATAATATTGAGTCTTCCAGTCCATGAACATGGGATATCTCTTTGTTTATTTAGCTTTTCCTTAATTTTTCTCAACTATACTTCATATTTTCAGTGTACAGGTACTTTCCTATATATATTCATTTAGGATTTTCTTGATGAATTGATTTCCTTATCATTCTGAAATATCCCCTTTTGTCCTTGGTAATACTCCATGTCCTAATATACTTTGTCCAATATTAATATGAACACTCCAGACTCTTTTTGCATATCTTTTTCTATCATTTACATTCATTCAATATTTTCCTTTTCGTTTAATCTATGACTTTATATGTACAAGTGAGTTTCTTATAGGTAGCAGTTGGATTTTGCTTTTTTTAAATTCTATCTGATAATTTCTGCCTCTTAATTGGTTTTAAAGATCTAAATAATGTATATATTATATATATATATATATATGGATTTCAATTTACCATCCTGATATTCCTTTTCTATTTATGCCTTTTGAACTTTATTCTTTTTATGCTCTTCTTAAATACCTTCATTTGGATAAACTGAGGACTTATGTTTCATTTTATCTCCACCATTCTCTTGCTAGTAATACTTCTTTTTTGTTTTGTTTTGCTTTGCTTGTTTTTAGTGATATTCTAGGGTTCTAATAGTGTTCTAGTGTAAGATCTTATAACATTATATTTCCATTTTCTTCTCCCATTCTTTGGCTCATACTTTCATATTTTATTTCTACATATGTTAAAAGCCCCATAATAGTCTATTTTTATTTCTACATTATTGAATAATCTTTTAAAGAGTCTAAAATCATTTGAAGACAGTTTTTATATTTATCTCTTGTAACACTATTTATTCTCTTCTCTAGGTCAATTTTTTTCCTGACATATTTCTTTTCTGATTAATAAATTTCCACAACATTCTTTGGAATCTGTTTCTAATCCTCAAATTTCATTTATCTTGAATGACTTTGTTTTGTCTTTACTTCTGAAAGACAATTTCACTGGAAGTAAAATTCTAGTTACATAGTTTTATGTTTGTTTGTTTTTATCTTAGCACTTTAAAGATGTCATTTGATTATCTTCTGGCTTCTGTTTTCTTGTATGACCAAATATGATTCTTCTTTCTGTTCCTCTACAAGTAATATGTCCTTTAGTCCTCTACTTTCCATTTTTTTTTCTAAATCTTTGGTCTTCTAAAGATGACATTTCTAAATGTACCTTTCTTTGTATTTATCCTATTTGAGTTTGGCTAAGCATCTTGAATATGTGTGTTATTACTGAAATTTGTAATATGTTTAACCACAGACAAATTACTAGCTTATTACCTTGATTTTACATGATCTGAGTCATTATCTTTTTTTTTAATATTTTATTTATTTATTCATCAGAGAGAGAGGCACAGCAAGAGAGGGAACACAAGCAGGGGGAGTGAGAAGAAGCAGGCTTCCGGCTGAGCAAGCAGCCGGAGCTAAAGGCAGACGCTTAACGACTGAGCCACCCAGGCACCCCCCAAGTCATTATCTTTATTAAGGTGGTTCTATTTCGATTTTTCTCTTAGTCCGAGTGTTTAGCTGTCATCCTGGGCTTTTTTCTACTCAAAGGTATGTGTTACCGGCCCCCCCACAGTAAGATACCTACTGGCTGCAGCACTATTACAACAAAAAGAAAAGCATAAGGAGCCATAAGTGAAGCTTTTCTTCCTACAATGTCTTATTAGATCCCTTTAGTGACAAAGTCTAATATTGGGCCAGCTGGCAAAGAAAAAATTTTACAAGATGCAGTTCCAGCATCATAAGGCAGGGCAAAGAAGAATGAATTTTGATAATTAGCACAGATGGTGTGATACTTTCTTAATTGTTATAAAATAGAAAGGAAAGAGGTCACAGTAATTTCATTGTCAATTTTCAGTCATCTGGCAGATCCAATTTCCAACCTGTATCTCTCTTCATCCTAGTAAGACTTTTATTTTCTGTTTAAGTTCTCTTTACTCATGCATCATCCCAAAATGAAAAGTGTCTTGTCAGCCAACTGCGATATCTGGGTCATCTGTGGATTTGTAAGAAACTACTTGGGATTCAGTGGAAATCGGGAGGTGTGCAGCAAGACCTTCCTACTTGGCAGGGCTTGAACTCCAAACTCTTTTCACAGCATCCCAGAAACAGCTTCCTAGAAAGTCTCACAAGTATACCAGTGCACAGTATCTTCCTGAGTTTTGCTAACACTCCAATGAAAACCTTCCCAGATAGTCTCATCACCAGTATAGCCAGTTGCTTCCTGGAACATGTTGGCAGAATCAAAATGGATGTGACCTAGAGAATTTCCCTGGATCTCCAGTGGGTGTTTTCCTCTTCACCAACCTTGGCCAATGGCACCTCAGCAAACCTCCTCCACACAGTATTCTACAGCCACATCCTGCCTATGAAGAGTGAATTTCAGCCCTGGTAGTATCTCTTGCAAGTTTGTTCCCTCCTTGAGTATCCTCAACCTTACATTTGCTACCCCAATATTCTCTAGGATTTTCTTTACCCTCTCTTAGTAGCTACTCCCATTTTACAAATTAATAATTCTTTTTAAATTATGTGCTTTCTGTCTCCTTACCATTACCCTGGCATCTTTAACCTCAAAGCAACATGAATTACAATGTTTGAAAGAACTTTCTCAAATGATGCATAGTTCAATTCAATTCAATTTAGGATTTTACAAGGTGTATCTAATGCCTGAAATATCTACAAATGGACAATAGCAGAAATGTAGATTTTAGTTAAAATGATGAAATTAGGGAGATGTTGGAAAACATTGTTCATCCTGAAGCCTACACCCATTCTTCAAAAGTAGGGTCTAAGAAATATAGCGCAGATATTAATGTATTAGGCTACTGTGAGGGTAACACATTTGCATTCTACTACGAGGTTTAAAAAAAAAAAACTATTTCATGTCACTTATCACAATGTTAAAATAGATGTTGCATCTGTAAATATAACTGAAAATAATATGAGGTTATTTAACAAGAGAGAATAGAAAATGTTACAGTCTCTGCCCTGTGACAGAATTTCTATATAACTGATATTTCTTTTTTATGTGAACATGGATTCAAATACTTCTTCCAGAACCTATTACTCTGAGTACCTGTTTTGTGTGTTTGTTTTTCTCACATGCCCTTTCCCAAACAGTTCATTCTCCCCACCCTCTTCAGTCTCACTGCTGCTCTTTTTTTATGCTTGCTTGTAAGGGTGTTTGTTTTTCATTATCAGGTGGAAATCTGGAGACTGGAAAACTGGTTAAGTACTGGATTTAGTTTTACTGCCTAAGTACTTGAAGGAATGGATTCCTTTTCCACTGCTGAGAATCCCCGAAACTTGGGAGGCCCACTATTGTTTGCTCTTCTAGAAGCTTATTGACTGTCAGTGACTCTAGGAACCACCTGCTGCGGATAGGGAATGTGATCTGGCTTCTGCAGTTCCAAGTGAGAAAGTATTCATTTTCATAATAATAAAGTATTTCCTTCTAAAATATTATTGAAAAATCATTGCTACTGGCTGCTGCTCTTCTCAGGAGCTTTCCTTTTAGAAGGATATTGACTGATGTAGATAAATAAACTTGATCTACCATTTGGGCTTGCAAACTCATCTTTATGCAAAGTGATAGAAATTTTTGAGTTAAAAATATTCTAATTGTTGAGCACATAAAGTCATTCCATTCAACTCAACAGGCATTTATCAAGTGTCTAGTGTATGTTTAGAATCATTTTAAAGCAGTAGTATTCAGAATTAAAAAAAAAAAAAACAGACCCTGGAGTCAAACTTTCTGTATTTGAAATGTGACACTTTTATTTACTATGTAATAAAGTCTGCTTTGTAAGCCCCAAATTCCTCATCTGTAAATAGATATGGTAGTATTATCTATCACATTAAAGGATTACATAAGATACCACATACAGTTATGTCTAAATATTAAGATTTAAAATATTTTTTAAATATTGGAGAATTCTGTGGAATTTTTCCTGTCCCCTAGAAGTTTGCATGAAGGAAGAAATAAACAATAAAAGAAAATATAAAGCAATAAATCACCAGGTCCCATAAAATAAATTTTATAAATTATTTTTATAAAACAAATATAATTTATTCTATAAATTATTTTTATATAATTTATATATACAAATTATGTATAATTTATATAATTATAATTTATTGTTATAATTATAATATATTTAATATAATATATTTAATATATGATATAATTAATATAATATATTTGTGTATTTATTATAATTATTTTATTATATGAATATATTATATATTATATAAATAAATCTAATATATAATTATATTTGTTATAATTATAATATTATAATTATATAAAAATATAATTATACACCTACTAATACATATCAAGAGTATTTGGGATATTATCATTTCCTAGAGATTTCCAAATAACTTTTAAGAAAAAGTTGAGGAGCACCTGGGTGGCTCAGTCAGTTGGGTGTCTGCCTTTGGCTCAGATCATGATCTCAAGGTCCTGGGACTGATGCCCATGTCAGTCTCTCTGCTCACCAGGGAGTCTGCTTGTTCCTCTTACTCTCCCTCCATACTCTCCCTCCTTCTCTCTCAAATAAATTCAAAAAAAATTTCTTAAAAAAAAAAGAAAAAGTTGAAAATGTAGATAAGCTAAAATAAAAGCAGATTAAATAATTAAAATCTTTAAATTTCTTTTTACATCCATAAGTTCCTGGTCTCCATAAGAGCATATATGGATTTTAAAAAGTAATAACTTATCATATAAAACTCATGAGCCCTCAAAATCATCAATTTTTACAATGTTATTAAAGAAGAAAATGTCACAGGGATGTCCGTTATCACCACTGCTATTAAACATAGTACTAGAAGTCCTAGCCTCAGCAATCAGACAACAAAAAGAAATTAAAGGCATCCAAATCGGCAAAGAAGAAGTCAAACTATCACTCTTTGCAGATGATATGATACTATATGTGGAAAACCCAAAAGGCTCCACTCCAAAACTGCTAGAGCTTGTACAGGAATTCAGTAAAGTGTCAGGATATAAAATCAATGCACAGAAATCAGTTGCATTTCTTTACAACAACAACAAGACAGAATAAAGAGAAATTAAGGAATCAATCCCATTTACAATTACACCCAAAACCATAAGATACCTAGGAATAAACCTAACCAAAGAGGCAAAGAATCTATATTCAGAAAACTATAAAGTACTCATGAAAGAAACTGAGGAAGACACAAAGAAATGGAAAAATGTTCCAGGCTCATGGATTGGAAGAATAAACATTGTGAAAATGTCTATGCTACCTAAAGCTATCTACACATTTAATGCAATGCCTATCAAAATCCCATCCAATTTTTTCAAAGAAATGGAACAAATAATCCTAAAATTTATATGGAACCAGAAAAGACCTCAAATAGCCAAAGGAATATTGAAAAAGAAAGCCAAAGTTGGTGGCATCACAATTCCAGACTTCAAGCTCTATTACAAAGCTGTCATCATCAAGACAGTATGGTACTGGCAAAAAAACAGACACACGGATCAATGGAACAGAATAGAGAGCCCAGAAATGGACCCTCAACTCTATGGTCAACTAATCTTTGACAAAGCAGGAAAGAATGTCTGATGGAAAAAAGACAGTCTCTTCAACAAATGGTATTGGGAAAATCAGACAACCACTTGCAGAAGAATGAAACTGGACTATTTCCTTACACCACACACGAAAATAGACTCAAAATGGATGAAGGACCTCAACGTGAGAGAAGAATCCATCAAAATCCTTGAGGAGAACATAGGCAGCAACCTCTTCGACCTCAGCCGCAGCAACTTCTTCCTAGGAACAACGCCAAAGGCAAGGGAAGCAAGGGCAAAAATGAACTATTGGGGCTTCATCAAGATCAAAAGTTTTTGCACAGCAAAGGCAACAGTCAACAAAACCAAAAGACAACTGACAGAATGGGAGAAGATATTTGCAAACGACCTATCAGATAAAGGACTAGTATCCAAAATCTACAAAGAGCTTAGCAAACTCAACACCCAAAGAATAAATAATCTAACAAGAAATGGGCAGAGGACATGAACAGACATTTCTGCAAAGAGGACATCCAGATGGCCAACAGACACATGAAAAAGTGCTCCACATCACTGGGCATCAGGGAAATACAAATCAAAACCACAATGAGATACCACCTCACACCAGTCAGAATGGCTAAAATGAACAAGTCAGGAAATGACAGATGCTGGCGAGGATGTGGAGAAAGGGGAACCCTCCTACACTGTTGGTGGGAATGCAAGCTGGTGCAGCCACTCTGGAAAACAGCATGGAGGTTCCTCGAAAAATTGAAAATAGAGCTACCTTATGACCCAGCAATTGCACTACTGGATATTTACCCTAAAGATAAAAACGTAGTGATCTGAAGGGGCACGTGTACCCGAATGTTTATAGCAGCAATGTCCACAATAGCCAAGTTATGGAAAGAACCTAGATGTCCATCAACAGATGAATGGATAAAGGAGAGGTGGTATATATACACAATGGAATACTATGCAGCCATCGAAAGAAATGAAATCTTACCATTTGCGATGACATGGATGGAACTAGAAGGTATTATGCTTGGCGAAATAAGTCAATCGGAGAAAGACAACTATCATATGATCTCCCTGATATGAGGAAGTGGAGATGCAACAGGGGTGGGGGTTAAGGGGGTAGGAAAAGAATAAATGAAACAAGATGGGGTCAGGAGGAGACAAACCGAAAGAGACTCTTAATGTCATAAAACAAACTGAGGAGGGTAGGGGAGAGGGGAGTTGGGAGAGGGTGGTGGGGTTACATTATATGTTTAAATAAAAATAAAAATTAAAAAAAGAAGAAGAAGAAGAAAATGTCAAAGTAAGAAAGTCTTGGTCCCTCCTTCTTTAGTGAAGTAGTGTCACTACCTGTAGCAGAACAAAATTCCCTACGTATATGGAAAAACATTAAAGAACATCAAATTATATGTGAGATAAATATTTATGAAATAAATTTACTAAACAATTATAATTTGTGTTCTAGTGCTCTGTGATGTGTTTTGCTTTATTTTTGTTCTATTTTTATGTCGTAGCAGGGATCTCTCCCATCTGAACCAATTACCCTAACTATCTGCTCCTACCTTTCCCTAAGTTTTGGAGAATGGTAAGTTCCTTGCCCAACTGTGGACACTTAGGAAACTAAAGTGAAATGAGAGAAAGGCATGATTCACTTTCCCTGCCAGTGAAATTGTACCTTTCCTGATAAATTTTTATTATTGACTAGTGCTGGTGTTAGATGACCTTGGAAATGACATAAAATGTATATGGAATAATGCCAATTCAGAGTTAATTCTGTCACCTGACACATTCCTGGGGTACAGCTCCCTGCATATCTCTTGGGAAATTACTCTATCTTCTTTCATATAATTTAGGTAGTACAGCCAAGGACTGGCATACGACCTAAAACAGGCCAACTAAAATCTCTCTCCTGAGTGTCTGTATCTTGAGCAGAATGACATGAGTTCAAAAAACAACAACAAAGAAATAAACACAAAATATGAATGGCCTTTTTTCAACCATCTAGATATGAGCAGTTCACTCAATTCTTTACCATGTCTTCTCATAAGACTTTCAGGATCAAGACATTGCTGAACAAGAAACAAAATCAAAATCATCCCATGCCCCATTGATCCAGATATAAACTAATAATGAAGTCACATACAGCAACACAAGATGTTGAGGAAGACCTAAGCTGATTTGTAAGGAATTGCACATAAGATGGCACCAATATTTATGCTGTATCAAGGTCATTCGCATCTAAACAAGCTACAAAGGTCACCACTATCTGGACAGCTGGACATGTTTTACTAGGAAAAGAATGAATCTTCTCTTTGTTCTATGCTTCTGTACTCCTACGTTACTTCAGTCATATGTGACACCTTTTGTTTGGGAGGAAAAAGAAAACAATCAAAACTGCTTCAAAGAAAGTGACCTGAGGAGATTTTACTGATACTTGATGCTGTCCTAATTTCTCTCCTGCCAAAAGCTTCGATGTTCAGATTTTTCTGTCAATTTTGAGAGCTTCTCTGTGTATTTCAACAAACTACTCTTTTATTTAAATGAGTAAATTTCAATTATTAGCAACAAGAACAATAATAAAACAAAACCCTAACTAATGGACATTTGTACAAAGAACACTTCTAAGTATCAAAAGTAAGAGAAAGTATCCAGACTTTTTTTTTAAATATTTTATTTATTTATTTAATTGACAAAGAGAGACACAGCAAGAGAGGGAACAGAAGCATGGGGAGTGGGAGATGGAAAAGCAGGTTTCCCACTGAGGAGGTGACCCGGTGGGTGGCTTGATCCCAGGACCTTGGGATCATGACCTGAGCTGAAGGCAGATGCCTAAGGACTGGGCCACCCAGGCGCCCTGCGTCCAGACTTTCTCCAAGTTTTTTAATCCATGTTCAGTAAAATGTAAACATGACAGAAAAGAATGATTAAATCCTTTTTATGGCTAAATAACAAATAATACTGCATTGCATTGATATATCACATTTTTTATTCATAAATTGTTTATAAACAATTTTATAAACATTTTATAAATGTTTATAAACATTTGCATTGTTTCCACTTTTTGACTGTCATGAGTGATGATGCTATGAATATTTAAATTCAAGTTTTTGTGTGGACCTGTTTTCAATTTTTTTTTGAGCATATACCAAAGAGTGGAATGGCTGTGTCATGTGGTAATTCTACATTTAACTTTTTGAGGAACCACCAAGCTGTCTTCCAAAGTTGGCTCTGAGGTCAATTTGAGTGGACAAACCAGTCTCTGAAATGATGCTTGCAAATGAGTTACTAACATGTCAAACTCTCCGTGATATATTTGACCCTAAAATATTCCCAGATGACAGCTGTAGTGCTACTAGAGTGTCTTGGTTCCTTTTTCTGCACCTGTCAGGAGAGGCCCTACTAATGAGAGACTGTTATACTCCGTGATTGATCAAGTTCTCGAAAACAATTTTCTCTTCTTCCTGTTACAGTAGTTCTGAATATTAGACACCTTTCTTTCCCCGTGGAGTCAAAAGTACCCAAGTATATATGATTGCAAGTTGTAAAATAGAAGGCAGAAATCAGGTATTGGCAGTTTATCCATTTTCATTTGTGTGTGAATTTTTAATTAATATAAATGTGGGAAAATAAACATTAATGTAAGCCAAAATATTCTGATGGACAACTTTTAGCAGTTCAACTTTACAACAGTTATAAATAAAAGTGTTAAATTTTTCTGAATAATGCCAGCATTTGAATTTTTTTAAAACAAGTAAATTTCTTATTGGTGGCAACTAAATGGTATTTATAGCATTGTTACCATACAGTAAATTCCAACCATTCACTACATTTTTCCAACTTAGTTGTCCTACATGTTTTTAACATTGTATGTCTTCTGTGGTATTCCTATAAGTTTGCTTTGGTTTAAAATATATCAAACCATTAAAAAAGACATTAGGCAGAATGATTATATCTTATACTTTTATAAGTTTAAACATTATACATTTCAGTAATCAGAAATTTAGTTTATAAATTATAATTATACAATGCATCTGCATTTTTAAGATCGATAATTTTACTGAAGGGCATTTAATACTCTCCCTAACTCTAAGAGACAAGAAATTCTTCCAGCTTCTAATATAACTTTAAGTATAAATAAATAACTCCTCTAAACATTTTGTTGCTAGATACTTTTGTATGTCATATCTAAATAAACTGTGAGCTCTTTGGTTGTGGAGACTGAGAATCCAAGATATATAAGATAAAGAGAGCATAAAGTTTAGTAGAGGCCTCCAGAATCTGAAACCAGAATCTGTTTCTTACCACCTGAATAAATGTGATCACAGACTCAAACTCTCTGACCCTCAGGTTGCTCAATGATATAAGGTTTGTAATGATACTTCCACAAAAGATTACTGGGGCATTAAATAATATACTATGTATAAAAATCATTTGCACAATGCTCAAAAAATATGCGTTCTTTTCTTTTTTCTTTCTGTAAATGTTGGGCCTTAGGACAGTCCCTTGCATGGTAAACACAACCAAAAAAGGCTGAGGATGATATGGTATTTTGTTATTAATTTTCATCTTACAACTACATCATCACTAGTGTTTTAGTAGTTATTTTCTCATATATTCTCAAAGATATGGCAAATAGCTGATATACTTCACATGTATGTGTGTATATATATGTATATATGTATATGTATACAAATATATGTATACTGAAATTATTAATAATTAAAGTCAATGATCATTGTCAAAAACACACTATTTTTTAAAAAAGAAAAAATATTCATTTTCCCATCTAAATGTCCAACTGTGACAGTCATTAATTCTGGCTCCTTAATATTTCTTACTCTCCTCATGCGACCATAGTAGATTTATGCTTCCCTCCATGGAAGTTAAACATGGCCATGTTTGGCCAACCAATGTAAGCAGAAATGCAGTGAATCTCTTTCAGGCAGAAGTCTGGAGAACCAATGTGCAATTTTCCATGGGCTCTTTCCCCCTGTGCTGACAGCAGTGCTTTGGGAACAGTGGTTCTCAAACACTACTTGTGCCACCTATGGGGTATTTGGCAATGTCTAAAGTTATCTTTTTGGGTGGCACAAGTTGGAGAGTAGGTATCTAGTTACCTGCATCTAGTAAATAGAAGCCAGATCTGCACGAAATATTCTGCAGTGCATAGGACAATCCTAACATCTCTCTGGGGCAATAAAAAATTATCCAACTCAAAACGTCAACAGCACCACTGTTAAGAAACCATGGCGTGAAGTAGGGAAGATTTGGATGGTAGCTCCTCGCTATCCAGAAATAAACAGGAAGCCTAAGCAAGAAACAAACCTTAGCTATTTCAGACAATTAAGAGGTTTAGATTATGTGTTATCACAGCATAGCCTAGCTTTTTCTAACTGATGTTTATTTTGCAATTTGAGTGGTATTAGAACACAATGCACTTTCCTGAGTAATGTTTAAATAATTTGGTTCTTATATTTCTGTATTTAATAACCACTGGACATATGACTACTGAGATTAAACTTAAGGTTGAAATTTGTTTAAAAGTAAAAATAAATTGATCAATTCAGATTTCAAGAGAGTTTAGCTTATCTTTGGAGGGAAATCATCGTTCATGATAAGCAACCAATTAAAGCCAGTAACCTGATTAATACCTGATTAAAACAAGCCTTAAGTCCTTGCTCTAAGAAACCCAACTATCCAGTCAAATGTTTGGTGGGGGGAAAGGGAGAGATTATGAAATCTGCTTTTGAAAATAAACTGCAGGTTATAAGCATATTGAAAAAAGTGAACTTTACATCACTTTTAGTTTAGATCAGGAAAAGAGCCCTAGTCAGAAACCAAATCTGCCAGAACCTGATCTTGGACAAGCCTCCAGAACTGTGAGGGGGGAAAAAAATTGTTTTTTAAACCACCAGCTTGTGGTATTTTGTTATAGCAGCCTGAGCAGACTGATAAACAATGATGAAAGAAAAAGGAACTAGATCCAGGAAATTCAATCTACTGAGAAGGAAAAAAGGATCTTAAAGAATTCATGATAGAATAAAGCAAAGTAATAATCAAAGAAATAAAAGATAGAAATATTCTTAAGCTAAAAACGAACATTAAGTTAGAGATTTAAAAGGTTCACCACGTATCAAGAAAAAACAAATGCATACATATACAAAAATGAATATTTTAATGAACAAAAACAATTCCTACAAACATCAAGAAAAATTTACCTACAAAGAAATAAAAACAAAATTGCATTCAAGTGTCTACAATACAAAAATAAATGACAATAAGAATGAATTAATAAATGTTTGCAGTATTTTGAAGAAAAATTATTGGTACTTAAGAATGCAATATCACGGGGCGCCTGGGTGGCTCAGCGGGTTAAAGCCTCTGCCTTCGGCTCGGGTCATGATCTTGGGGTCCTGGGATGGAGCCCCACATCGGGCTTTCTGCTCAGCGGGGAGCCTGCTTCCTCCTCTCTCTCTGCCTGCCTCTCTGCCTACTTATGATCTCTGTCTGTCAAATAAATAAATAAAATCTAAAAAAAAAAGAAGAATGCAATATCACAATTCCTAAAGTTTTTGTAGGCCAATGCACTAATCAAGTTGGACTAAATGTTATAACTAAACACCTCATCATATTAATGGATTGACACTATCAAGATTTATTTCTTACTCACCAGCAGCTTTGTGCTGTGAACCACAGGTAGAAAAAGTCTTTTGTAATAAAATTGTAATCTGTTTCCTTTTCTGTTTTCAGTTTAGGTCAGCTCAGTTTTGGTTCTCAATTCTGTTTGTACATTCGAATCACCCAGGGGACTTTTAAAAATACTTGGCCCTACCACACAACAATTAAATAAAAACCTCTGAGGATGAGCCATGGCAACCTTTTTTTTTTTTTTTGGAGTCCCCTTGGTAATTCTAATGAGCAGCTAGAGTTGAGAACTATTGCCTTATATCAGTGGTCCTCAGATTTTAGCATGGGGTAATACACCAGAAGAGCTGGC
Source organism: Taxidea taxus jeffersonii (assembly GCA_003697995.1). Lineage (NCBI taxonomy): Eukaryota > Metazoa > Chordata > Mammalia > Carnivora > Mustelidae > Taxidea > Taxidea taxus. Next base: position 76,596 of record RCUC01154508.1, read on the forward strand.
TTATTAAACACAGTGTGCCTGGCCACACCCCTAGAATTTCTAATTCAGTAGGCCTGGGGTGATGTTGGAGAATTTCCTCTTCCAACAAGGTCCCAGGCGAGGCTGATGCTTCAGGTTTGATACTACACTTTGAGAACTACTGCCTTAGATGAAAAAATGGTGCTTTTTGTAGTACCTAACCAAGGTCTTAAAGAGCCAACCTACTCTGATATTCTGATATTTTCTACTAAGTCTCCTAAATTTCTAGCCTCCATAGGCTCAGAACCTAAGCACCAATATTCAACACATAATATTTTAACAATTTGCTGAGGGGGTCATATCACAAATTCCCAAACTGACTATTTGTTTGCCTCCAAATTTTTATTATTGCCAGTAATGCCCAGTAAACATCCATGTACATATATCCTATTGCCTTATGCAAGTGGCCTTCATTCTCCAATACGAAAGTTATCATTCTCATTATTTACATTTAAATTCATTAAAATTAAATGAAATGAAATATTCATTTTCTCTGTCACACTACATTTCAAGTGCTAAATAGCTATATATAGCTTAATGCCTACCATATTAGTACAATAGAAAATTTTCATTATTCAAGGAAGTTCTATTGGAAAATGCTGGGTAGATTTTTTTTAAGATTTTATTTATTAATATTTGAGAGAGAGAGAGAGAGAGAAAGCATGAATGGGGGGCAGGGGCAGAGGGATTGGGACAAGCTGCCTCCTCACTGAGCAGGGAACCCGTCTCAGGGCTCTATCCCAGGACTCTGGGATCATGATTTGAGCTGAAGGCAGAAGCTTAATCAACTGAGCTACCTATGCACCCCTGAATTTTTTTTAACATGTTTCCTGGGGTGCCTGGGTGGCTCAGTCGTTAAGTGTCTGCCTTCAGTTCAGGTCACAATCCCAGGTTCCTAGGTTGGAGACCTTCATCATGCTTCCTGCTCAGTGAGGAGCCTGCTTCTCCCTCTCCCTCTGCCTGCCACTCCCTCTGCTTGTGCTCTCTCTGTCAAATAAATAAATAAAATCTTTAATTTACTTTAAAATAAAAATAAATTAAAAAAATAAAATGTGTTTCCTTTACCTGTATGCAGCTAAATACATTTTATAGTCTCTTACATTGAAGACTGGCCATCTCACTAGTTATTTTCCTTGATTTATGAAGGAAGAAAATGTCTCTTCTAGGCTAAGCATGGAAGCAACCAGTGTCTGAACAATTGCATGAAACTGAGGTGGGCCCCCTTTTCATGCCAAGACGGTACCAGGAAAGTAAAAAATTCTGAAGGCCCTACACGAAGTAAGTCTGAAGGCCCTGCCAGCACCCTGCACAAGCCCCCTAACAAAGCCTTCTTGAAATGCATCCTAGGATGTTCCCTTAGACTCATAACCCAATGTTGCTCAGCGCTCTAAGGAAGAAGTCAAGGCCCATGCGGGACTATGTCATGTAAGTATTCAGGTGCACTGACTAGAGAGCCAAACTAAATCAGCTGAATTCTAGTTCTGCTTCTTTTTAGCATGTAACTTGGGAAAGTAAGTGAACACTTTGATGCCTTACTTCCCTTCTCTAAAATGGGATAATATTATTTTATCTACCCCAGAAGTTCCCTGAGATAGAAGAATGAACTATTACATTGTTAAGACATTTAAAACAGTGCTTGACATTTATTATTAGACTTAGATGTAAGACTAAAAACAGAGCCTATACTAGCTGTTGCTAAAAAACAAAAACCAAAAAGGCAAGTCAACATTAAATGATCATGAGTTAGACATTGGTTACTAACCATAAAAATAATCATATATACATCCAATACAACACAGAATTACATATATATAACTATATATATGCATACATATAAAGAAAAAGATAAAATATTCCAACTACCATTCTAGAAAATAGCAATGAACAAAACAAAGAAAGCCTTATGGTAAGAGAAATCACATTCTAGCAGTTTAGTGGGGTGATAGAAAATTCACAAATAATATATAATATCAGGTAAATATAAGCCTTATGAAGAAAAAACAACATAAGTTATAGGAGGTGACATCTGAGGGGCAATTTGAAAGAAATGAGGAAAGTCATGTTCACATCTGGGGATAGGAAAATAGAGCTGAGGAAACAGCAATATAAAAGCCCTGAGGCATTATGAGCTTAAAGTGTTTGGTGAACAGCAGAAAAACCAGTGTGGTCAGAATGGACAGAGCAAGGTGGAGCCCATTACAGAATGAGACTTCATAGAAGGTCATGGCTAAAACAGATAGAGCCTTGCAGGATATGGCGAGGATTTAAAATTGATTTTAAAATAAAGAAACACTAGGATTGTTTGAGCAGACAGGTTTCCTTGATCTGACATACACTTTTAAAATAAAATCTACTCTGGCTGCTATTAGTAAATTTATAGGAGGAGTGCTGAGTCGGGAGGAGAGGTGTAAGGCTACTTGCAAAGCCTCTGCATATGAAACAGGTAGTCAATACAAGTTATTATGTTGGCTTGAATCGGGATGATGGCTGTGGAAGTGGTGATAAATACGCAGATTCAGAAAAAAACTTGGATTTGTGCATTATTCTATGACTTACAGGAGTGTTTGGCCTGAGAATTTGGGTGAATCATAGAGCCAGACAGTAAGACATGAGAAGACCCACTGGTTTGGTCTCACTGAATTAGAACTCCAAAGAGGAGCTGGGAATGCAAGTCTGATGCACAGGGAAATGTGAAGAGTAATATATTTACTAAGCTTCATAAGTGTCCTTAAATCTATGAAAATACCTAGGAAGTTAGTTTGGAGGAAAAAAAAATCTAGTTTTCTCACATCCAACCAGTTACTTAAGTATTTGCCACCCAGGCCTGGCTATCAAAAATCCTAAGGCTATTAAGTCCCTAAAGCAATTCCAAGATTTCCCAAACTCATGTAAATAAGAAAGAGAACTTCCAAAGTAGTATTATCCACAGATGGGAATTTTCCCAATACCCCTTTGAAGAGTCATCATGGAGGACAGTACATGAGGGAGACTCCAACCATTTTGCTTATAGGAAATATGACTGCCCCCTTGTAGTATTCACTCTTCAACCAGTGAGGAAATAATGTAGAGACCACTGTCTGCTAGACTAAAATCTGTAAATCTGTGTCCTGGAGCTTTGATCTCTGCATGTTGTATTCCATTTTCCCTGTTTCTAGAAGAGAGGTCTTACTGTGTTTCTTTTATGGTTTTATTTATCAATTAGCCCAAAATGGCCAGATCATAAAATAGTATATATAAACCTGATTGAGGAAAATGAATATAGTCCAGAGATTCTACTTTTTTTTTTTTTTAAAGATTTTATTTATTTATTTGACAGAGAGAGAGCACAAGCAGGGGGGAGTGGCAGGCAGAGGGAGAGGGAGAAGCAGGTTCCCTGCACAGCAGGCTGGCCAATGTGGGGCTCGATCCCAGGACGTTAGGATCATGATCTGAGTCCAGGGCAGACACTTAACTGATTGAACCACCTAGGAACCCCTAATCCAGAGATTCTAAATGCGGTAACTGAACAAGATTTCAGTAGTATTTTGCTGGAAGAAAGTAAATGTGTTTTCAGTCACTCTCTTCCTTAAGTATGGACATTGTTTTCAAGTTTATATATTGGCAAATAGACACTCTTTGTGACTATCAAAGAGTGAAATGTAGTATTTTTATTTTTGCCTTTTTAGGAACTCCTCTTCTCCCCTCTCCCCCATGTCCTTTGGTGAACTAGTTCTTCAATTCAAAGGAATTCAATAACTCACCTTCCAGGTTTAAAAGGTAGGCATATAATCCAGATCTAGAGTCATTTTATCAGTTCACTTGTCCACAGTGACTGGTTCAAGCTGATTATATAATATAATTAGTCCAAAAAGATTCCTGCCCTGAGTTTTTTGTTTGAAGCAAGAGAAAAGGGTTCTTCATTTGAGGTCATGGAGTTTGAAAAAAAATGTGAATTGGTGGCCACTAGAAGGCATTGCCTTTCATTCCATATGGGAAAAAGCTGTCTGATGTAAGGGTCAATGAAGCCAAGCAGAAGCAATCCCAGATGAGAGGAAGCTGGAAGGAGCCCGGATGGGATCAGGCTTCTGGTTCTGAAGTCTGATATCCCCAGAATTCTTCTCAATCTTGAAGCTATTTCTTTGAGTTTATGACCTTCCAGTTTCTCTTCTTTCTTTCCTTTTTTTTTTTTTTTAAAGATTTTATTTATTTGACACAGAGAAAGAGAGAGAAAATGAACAGGGCAAGAGAAGAGGGAGAGGAAGAAGCAGGCTCCCCACTGAGCAGGGAGCCCAATGCAAGGCTGATCCCTGGATCTTGGGATCCTGACCTGAGCCAAAGGCAGATGCTTGAACAACTGAGCCACCCAGGCACCCCAAAGACCTTCCAATTTCACCATCTAATGAACACCCTTGCATAAGCAAATTTGAGTTGCATTTCTGGAACTTGTAACTGAGACTGATCTTTAGGGCACCTGGGTGGCTCAGTTGGTTAAGCATCTGCCTTCGGCTCAGGTCATAATCCTGGAGTCCCAGGATTCAGTACCGCATCGGACTCCCTGCTCAGCAGGGAGTCTGATTCTCCCTCTGCTCTTTACCCCGCTCATGCGCTCTCAAATAAATAAATAAAATCTCTTTTAAAAAAAGATTGATCTCTGATACATCAATCTATATAACTAACCTTTGTATTTTTAATGGTGAATATATTTTTATTTTATAATTAAAAAATACTCTTGAAAAAAAATTAGCACAGAAAGCCACAATGATCACATTCAGGTTGGAAGTCCCTAGGTGAAGATGCTTCATGATTCATATGTCTGTGGATCACAGGAACTAGAGAGGGGAGAACATTACAGAGACAAGGTGTGACACTGATTTTATAAAATCCCTTGCTTTTACTAAATACTAAATCATATTTCTGAACTAGCAGTCCCAATATTAGTGGCTTGAATAAGGTTAAACGATGTGCCACCAAAAATTATTTATATAAAGTTTAAACAAAGAAACACATTACTTTTCTGTTAACATTTTTTCAAAGTTTCTAATTGCATCGTAATTCTTGCTGTGGTGTAAAGTAGCCACAGGGACATCTATTCAAAGAAAACCATATCATTTATTAACATCGCCACAGAACACAGTTTGGGAAATATTAGACTAGTCTTACATTGTAGATAGGGAAAATTGTCCTTAGGAATCTTATTCTTATCGTATTTGTTCTGATTTAAAGTCTTAGAAAGAAAGAAAGAAGAATGAGGCCAGAAGGAAAATACCATTTTTCCCCTGTGCAAAAACAGTCCCAGATAAAGATGCAAGCCAATTCAGCCTAGATACCCAACATCCAGGTTGCTAAATCAAATCACAGAGAAGCAAAGCCCTAAGCTAAATAAACAAATCTCTAGTGATGGAGTCACAGTGACTTTGACAGCAAATCTGGGAGTATTTATGAATAAAAGAAATTTTCCAGTTCCAAAAATGACTGATATGCCTAGATTCAGCAGTGTATGGGTCCTAACTGATAGACATCAACTCTCTGATGATAAATGGAAGTTTATTCAAGCCGTTTTAGGTGTTAAGGATCTTCTGATTGCTATATAGTTATGAAATGATAGTGATTTATGAGAGAATTGTGGTATCTTTAGTTTCTAGATTAATCTTAAAATATAAAGGAATCATTTTCAGTTTAAAGATAAACTAAAAAGAGATTAAATCCTCTGCTCTCAACTCAGGTTTAGTACTAGCCTGAAAGCATGAAGATAGACTAACAGCCTTGAAAATCCTTGTGATCAGTCTTATTCTAAGATAAAATGCACTGGTATTTTACTAATAATTGATATTCAGGTCATTTCTTTCTTTCTTTCTTCCTTTCTTTTTTTTTTAACTTCAGCTCTGCCCAGTTTTTTAAAGTGATGAGTACTAGTTGAGAAAAAAATAGATGTACCCTTAGAACTTGAAATTGAAAGAATTAAAAATGCTCTAAGATCTCAAGCAATAAAATCTATATAAAACAAAAGTCAGTAGCAAATCTAGGAACTGTCTGTGTATGACTGATATGTATAGGAACATTAAAAAACTTAAGCAGAGCTAAGTAATATCTCAGGAAACCTAGATTGTAATTTCCAACTTCAAAAGTGGAAATCAAGGGATACCTGAGTGGATCAGTTGTTAAGCGTCTGCCTTCAGCTCTGGTCATGATCTCAGGTTCCTGAGATTGAGCCCCGCACCAGGCCCCTTGCTCAGCGGGAGGCCTGCTTTTCTCTCACCCACTCCCGATGCCTGTGTTCCTTCTCTCGCTGTGTCTCTCTCTCTGTCAAATAAATAAATAAAATCTTTTTTTTTAATGGAAGTTAAAATACTTAGAAGACGAGTTGATGAAGAGGAAATTAATAGCAGAAGATAGGAAAATTATGCCAAACAAGGCTCAATTTTGCAATGTTTAAAAGTACTATGCAGGTAAATCATAAAACAGGGTAAGCATCATTTATCAGTGGTCACCACGCCCAAAGAACTATACCTCAGATCATGTAGTCTATTAGCTCTGAGTCCATGTATAACGATCCATCTTTCGAGTGCCACAATGACTTGTCACAAACAACAAGACATGAAGACAAAAAGCAATTCTGGAAATGCTGAAAATGCTGGTTTCCTATGGTAATGTAACATGTTTCCCAGTCCAGTGTATAAAACAGAGACACAGTAGCAATAAATTTTACTCATTCTTGTTCTGACTTGCAGTTTCTCCAATTCTTGACAGAATTTTTTCCAATTACATTGAGAATGCCTCAATAGCTATCTTCAAGTGTTCATGAACAATTCTAATTCTCTTCAGTAACCGTGTGACCACACCATTTGTACATTATTTGTTTTAATTTGCCCCAGTCATGACTACGGTCACTAATTCCTTCTTGCTGAAAGTTGAGAAGACATTTCACAATGCTTTAAAAGGTGTTCCACAGAAGCAAAGCCTGAGTTGAGGATTCTTCTTTGAGTGGTATTTTGGCATGGTGCTTTTACGAGGAGTGGGATGAAAGAAGCAGGACTGATCAGCAGGTGGGAGGGAAGCTAAGAAAGGATGTGTCTCAGCTGGTGACTAGCTTCCCTCTGATTCTACAATGAAGTCTGAAATTTAAATTCCACCACAAAGGTAGCCCCCACCTTAAGGCAAGAAGATACCCTTTCGAACACTCATGTTGAAGTCATTGGCCAAGGTCTACTTGCAGGAAGTAGGGGGAGGTATCTTCTGTTTGGCCAAAAACAATTTTTGGGAGAATGGAAGAGCAATGAGTTGTTTTTAGCCAACACTCAGAGCAGCAGGAAGATGGGTGTATATGATGGCAAAGAAACCCAGGTGAGGTGCCAAAAATACCCATTTCTTATGTAACTTAGATCCGCTTGTTTGTCACATTAAATGTATTTCATCTGAGCACAGCTTCTCTAGGATTATCACTAATCTCATTTTCTGGGAAAACTTACAAGAGAAAGGCTTGTGGGATGAACTGCCTCACCTGCTGCTGCATCTGGTTCTGAACTCATAACCAAATCATCTTCCTCTTCTCTCGTCATTTCTAGGTTCTCTTGCTCATTTTCTGTTTCTGATTGTCAGAATTTCTTGTTTTCCTTGTGAGATGACCCTGACTACCATGCCTGAGGGCTGTGAGCCCTTGGTTATTATGCCTTTCTCAGACCATGGTTATTGTTATAGCTATGACCATTTTCAGTGATAGCTATAGAGATGTCCCAATGTATAACAGCAACTATGCCTCCTCATGATGATTAGGATCAATTACCCCCACTGGTATGTTAGAGGTAAGATAGAAACAAACAAGCATTTCTTTGTTTAATGGTCTACTGAATTGTAGTATA